>MJUU01027781.1:8465-78889 GCA_002080025.1 Modiolus philippinarum
TCTTACCGTTTCCGAGCTACAAGGGGTCAAAGGGGCCAAAAATGCAATTTTTCTAAATATGTCAAATCTTTATTTTTCATCGGATTTCGATGGGATTTTTTTCTTTGGATTCCTCTTGATCTAAGCTTTCGGGGGTATCCAACGGATTTTGTGTAGGTCTTACCATTTCCGAGCTACAAGGGGTCAAAGGGGCCAAAAATGCAATTTTTCTAAATATGTCATATCTTTATTTTTCATCGGATTTCGATGGGATTTTTTTCTATGNCCAAATTTCTGATGGATGCAAGTTAATAAAAAACCAAAGCTGATATATTGGTAAAGAAATGACTGTCCTTTTAATAAGTAAATTTACTTGTAATGTTTTATTAAGAACTAATCCTTCAGGTATTTCAATATCTGATTTGTGAACAAATTTATTTAATGGATATATGAATCCTTTGAAGTAGGAATTACATGATTATAACCCTATGATGATTTTGACCAAAAACAGCTCATGACAAATTGTCAGACTTTATTATGTCTTCTATGCAATCATGTTGATTCGTATAAATTGAGAAAGGGGAGAAATTTTATTTGAATGGCCTGATATATGACTGTTGTTTGAAAATGATTTGTTTGATAGTTTATTGCTGCCTATTTATGTTAGATTTTTTGTGAATTAATTGGTATTGTGATAAGCGGTAGTTTTCAACAATTGGATGCACTGATTAAATCAGAAAGATATTTGCTTTGTTCTTCTATGTATAATGTCAAAGTTTACAAATTATGTAATGCAAATTTGGAGACACATACTAGATTAACCATCATGTTGCTCAATCAAGCATTGACTGCATTTGTTGTAAAAAAAGGAATACACTAGTTTCTCCTTACTTTTTAGTCCTTGTTTCAAAAGGTTTATTTTTTTATTGATTTGAAATAAGTGCTCTTGATGAACAATTAACTATTGATTATTATCATGAGTAATTCACTTAAACTTTTTACATGTATAATTACAGGATGAACAATTAGATGGGATCAAACAAAGAGAGGAACAGTTAAAACTATATATCGAGGAGAAAGAGGATTTATTTAAATTACAATCTGATAAACCAAGACCATTACGAACAGCTTGTAGTGCTGAGGTTTTGACCAATCTAAAAATAGAGACAGAATTTTCTCAGAAAACTTCTAGTATGCTTGCCCTAAATCGAGGAAGTGTAGGTGATCTCCCTGCCATTTCACATCAGTTTTCGTTATCATCTATGATGTCTGTAGATTCACAAAGTATGGATGATGATTTACATATTAAGCATGATGGCACTGAAGATAAATCCAAATACAAAAAGATATCATCTGAGGCCAAAAATGTCACCGACAGACTTTATCAAAAGACTACTCCGAAATTTAAATATGAACCAAAGTACAAAAAGACTTCTTCTCCAGCTATTGATAAAAAGACGAGGAGCAGAAAAGGTGTACAGTCTGATCAAAATTCACCTCACAGGACCCCTGATTCTAGTGGATCCCCGTCACGTACAAAAACATTGCCAGAAAAGAAGCGGAAAATATCTCCAAGTAATAGAAATGGCTCAGATGCTATGTCTGCATCACATTCAGCTGAAAATCAGACAGTTGGAAATTCTCTGTCAAAAAGAAATGTAAAAAGTAGTACTTCTCTTGCCAGTGTTCCTGAAGCTGTAGGGGAGGAGGGAGATGACCAAATAATGTGTTCTTCTCCAGATATATCACAAGTTGTACGCAGAAGAAAGGGAGGTAATAGAAGGGTTTTAGATGATGAATTTAGGCGACATTCAGAACCAATGGGTGAAAAATTAGCAGACGCTTTTGAAAAATATGCTCAAGAGATTGAAAGGTCTAACTGTGATAATTTAAGTTTTAGACATAGTAAAAGTCAGGATGACACAGTACTTTTTGATAGTACTGCAAGTATTCCAGAAGTTATTGTTTCTGAATTCACAGATAGTGAACAGTCTCTTCTTACATTCCACAATAATAGAACAAATTCATCTCAGGGACAAGAATGTGTAGATATGGCCATAAACGGTGGTCAAGAGGGCTTAGTATCTATGGAGGACACTGAAGGTCAGTTACAATGTGTCGTTTCTATGGAGGAAAGTGTGGGTGGTTTGGAATGTAATGCAGATGCAGTTTCTCAGGGACATTCAATAACAAGTGATAAAAACTATACACATTGTACTGATATTACTGATGACAATGCTAGTACTGATGATGGTATGTGTAGATCAGCCAACTTCAATGTTGACTTAATGCCAATTATAGATGTGTCATATTCACAAGGAGAAATGCCAGAACCATATATTTTTGAGTCTGAGGTTAGTTGTGAAAACACACCATGTAAAGCAACAAACTTGACTGACATTCAGGGATATGATTTAACTGATTCGGAGCAAAATTTGATATATTGTGAGGATACACCTGAAACCGACGAAATGATTCGGATGGAAAGAAAAAGCAAACTAAAATCTCATTCTGCTACTTCAGCTTCACCTTCAAAATTACGGAAAGGTGATCAGAGTGATTATGAGTGGCTGGTCAATGCCATAACAAACCTAAGTAAGGAAAAACTGTTGGTTTCTGGTGAGGAAAATGAAAGTGACTCTGAAATGTTGGACAATAATGCTAATGACTTAATTTCCAGAGATAATGTTGACAAAAATCCGGATAATTTAAGTGAACAATATAAAGATCAAAGTTTTGAGGATTTGAATACAACAGGTGTTGTCACTGTTGTGGATAACATAAGTCATCAGCATATAGAACAAAATGACAATTTATATACAACAGAACAGGATTATCTGAATGATGAAGAAAATCAGGCTTACTATTCTGATTCTTTAGATGAAGCGGATTCATTGGATGGATCACGACCAGTCAAGTATCATGAGGTAGAAGATATGAGTGATTCAGTTGAAAGCGGAGAAAATAATGACAATGATAAAAATGAAAACGAAAATGGTACAAAAAGTGGCACGATCGATTACTTCTCAGATGTTGATCCTGATTTAATACATGAATTTAACGATGAGGACATTGTAGAAGAACTATCAGATTATGATGAGTTAGGAGAGGAAAATGTAAATGATGATAGGACTGAGATCTTTATACAATATCCAACAGATTTTCCTGGAAGTTTATTATATAGTATCCAGGAAGAATCTGTCCCGGCTTCTCCTGATCAGTCAGAGTCAAAAGAACTCAGCTCAGACTTGAGTTGTGCTGATGATCGTACTCTTGATGGATTTGATGATAATTATCTGTCTCAGGTAGTGATATTAGGACAAGACGAACAAGCTGTTGTAATGAAAACTGAGGAAACTATGAAGATGTGTGAAACTGATTTAAATACAAATGTAAATAGTTCACCCTGCAGCCAAGAACGCGGAGAACAGCTCCAAAGTATAAAAGTCGACAGTCAACAAAATGCCATTTCAAATGAACAAAATGTCAGAAGTGAAACTCAAATCATTTTAACAGCAGAAATGGGCATACTTGAAGAAAGTCCAATAGTATACCATCATATTGGTACTGCTAATGATAGAAATAGTCAGGATAATATAGAACTGGATTTATCAGTAAAGGTGTTAAATGATGGAGATGCATCTAATGAATATGAAATGAATGATTCATTGAAAAATTCAGACTTTGCACAAGGTAATGCTACTGAAATCATCTGTGCTTCCAATGAAGATGAAACTAGTAAACTTGAGGGGCCTATTACAGAAAAAATTTCTTTTGGTGAAGAAATAAAAACTGAAAATGTTGAAATACAGACAGTAAAAAATGGCAGCACCATTTCAAATGACATTGCCGTTATGTCAACAGATACGTCATCTGAAACCAGTAATTTGGAACAAATCAAAGAAGTTGTTATTCCTGATATACATTCAGACAAAGCTAGTGAAACAAATATAAAAACAAATACTGAAAATGAGAAATTAGAAGTTGCACCGGGAGAAATGTCTCAGTATCTTTCTAACATTGCTCAATCAATTCGTCAAGCTGTAGATGTGAAATCTGACTCTGATAATATGTCTGACAGTTCAGATAATACTTCTAAAATTGTATCAGATACTGGCAGAATTTGTTTGGCTTCAGAACAAGTAGAAAATAACATATCGGGGAATTCTGAAAAATATGAGGCAGATTCAGATGGAAAACTAAACTCACAAGTAAAAACTGCTGAAAATGTAGCCATGGATATTTCATTATCAGATGGCTGTATGGCTCTCCCTAGTAGTCCAACTAAAACAGATGATACTGACAACACAATAAGTGTTGATATAGTTAAGGTAGAAAAAGTCAGGAAAATCAAACAAAAACCAGAAACTCGAACCTTGGGTGTATCAACAAGTCCTGATCTTGTCAATGTAGGTTGTGGAGAGGATATAGCTAGTGATGACTCATTACAGGAAGTTCAGGAAGAGCTACAAGTTCTACAGGAGGCTCTGGATAACAGATCACCAAAGTAAGTGTATCATTGTTATATGTCTGTGTTTTTGAAACTTTTTTGCAACTTAATGTGCGCCTCCTATTTTAGATTTTTATTTCTTCATTTTTGGTGTTTTTGTTGTTATATATGGAAATGGAGCTCAACTCTCACCGTATTTATACCACCATCTTTGTCATAAGTATCAGAATTGATGGTGAGTTGATAAATATATCAAAACTACTACAATAAAAGTAAAAGTATCCACCACTTACAATATATAACCCATCTGATGAGTGATTGGTTATACTGGAAAGCACTTGTCCTGCAGCCTTTCTGTCATTCTGTCCAATATTTTCTTGTCACAAAATTTTCTTCTCTGCCTGAAGAGATGCATGATGCTTCGTTGTATTGAGTTATGCATTGTAAGTGTTTTTTGTTGCTGACGTTATTAATTTCCTGTTTTACAGGACTTTAATAATTTAGTATGAGTGGGGGTATGCATAGTACAACACATACAACTTCATGTTGTGTTTAGACATGTGGATAAAAAGTACACAAACAAAAAAATTTCTTGGAACTCGTACATGTGCAGGTGGATTCAGTCTACAGCATGTTCAGTTATGTTATATTTTTTCAGAATATTTGGCAAGCCATAATGATTTTTCTTGTAACATTGCCAGAAAATAAATAATATATTACTGATATATAAATGAAATTCAACACTTATTACATAAATACAAAAAAATACAGTTATTTGATAGTTATCAAATGTTGTGTAAACCAATTATTCTGGGTAGATTCTTACATTGGTTTTTAATGGTTCAATAACTTATCAGTATGTTTACTTTGAAAAATAAAACATAACATGCACCGGTTAGATATATCTACCTGTATAAAATCCATCAAACATTTACTTATATATATCAAAAGTATTTGTGTATTAGATGATGTCATGGACTTTAATCTGCAGGTGTCGCCATTTACCAATGCCAAATCAAAGGAAACATCGAAAAAAGCTCAGGTTTGAAAACGAAATTTGTTTGTTAATCTAGATGACATTGTCTCTTTATTTTCTCCCTTATTTCTAAAGTTTTTCTGGAATCTGTTCTCACTCTCTTCTTTGTTAGATTTATCTTAAAGCTTTTCAAGGGAAATACTGATGGTAAAAGGGTCTTCTGAATGGTTTCTTTTAATTTCTATCCAATTAGTGGTTTGGAAACATTTGTTCCCCTCATTTAAGAGAGAATACTATTCTCTGTGTTTTACCTTTAGTCTTGAGAGAAATATATAGACAACTTTCCAGGCAGTGGATTTTCCTGTAAAATTTGAGTGTCACAATATAGATTTTCCAACATCACAATGTTCAGTGACCCCAGGTCATTCATAAACAGAAGTAGGAAAGTGGTCTATACTCCCAAGTCTCAAAGTGAAGGATGTAAATAGATTTCAAATAAATGTTTTTTTTTGTTAGAAAACTGAAAAAGAAGCAATTATTGGTAGGTTGTTGATGTCGTTTTTGAGATATAAGTGATTAAAAATTTGGCGGGAAACTGATGAACTCTTCTGAATTAGCAATGTTTTTCCATTAACGAATATGACATAATGAATAGAATTTAATGGAATTTTGTCAGAATGGTAAGAAAGATGTGTTAAATGAAATTATCAAAAAAAAATATGGGGGTTCGTTGGCCAAAAATTAATAATGCTTTGAATGGATAAAACCAGAGAAGTCTGCAGATCTGACAGAAATACCAAAACATGACCAGCGAGCATCCTTAAACATGTTAATTATACAATTTTTGCACAATTCATTAAATAATTTTGAAAATGTGAAAAAAGAAGTCTTATTTTTTTAAACATTGAAAATTTATTGAACTTGAATATTCATACCATGTAGAAGCTATATGTTTCTCCATTGGAAAATATAAAGGATATGACTTAAGAGTAAACAGAAATTAAATAAAAAAAAAAAAAAAATTCATTAAATACATTTTAATTTCACTTGGAATTTTGAACAGTGAAATGTTTGGGCTATGTATACAAAAGCTGTAAAATTTTGAATTTATTTACCTGTTATGTGGGGGATAACTCTTGCAGATTAGAGATGTAAGAACATTAGATATCCATGAATAGAACTTAGGTCAAGTAAACTAAATTAGTAGAAATTCATCTGACTTGACGTACAAAATACTGCAGGGGAAGACCTTAATAACTTATTTTTTATATTGTCCCACCTTTAATCAGATCAGCTTTTCGACAAAAATTGAAGCCTTTTTGAAAAAGAAATATTTGTATAAAAAGTTTCCCTGCTTCAGATACAACTTTTTGTGAGAATCAAACAAAAGTAAATGTGCAATTGTAGTTTTAAGAAAAAAAATTAGAAAATCAATTTTGAAGGGGTGTATAGGTATGAGAATCTACTACATAATTTTGATAGACCCTTTTCAAAGAAACTGGACTTGGGTTGTCCATGACAGCCTCCCATATGGATCTGACCATAACCTCAATTTTTTTTATACCCCGCCACACGCAATGCCGAGGTATTATGTGATACCCCCAGTCATGTGTCTGTCCATCCGTCCATCCGTCCATCTGTCTGTCTGTCTGTCCGTCTGTCCGTCCGTCCATCCCCCGAAGGTTTCCAACTGATAACTTTTGGACGAAATAAAACAAGTTCTTCAAACTTGGTATGCTAGTTCTTTACCACAAAACCAGGTCAAGTATGATTTTGGGTTCAGAGTTCCAAGGGGTTCTGGAGTTATGCCCCTTGAAACTTTGAAATTTTGCGAATTTCAAGGTTTCCGACTGATAACCTATGAACGAAATAACACAAAGTCTTTAAACTTGGTATGCAAATTGTTTACTACAAAACACAGGTCAACTTCGATTTTGGGTTCAGAGTTTCAAAGGGTTCTGGAGTTATGCCCCTTGAAACTTTGAAATTTTGCGAATTTTAGGGTTTTTGACTTTTTTTTTTTTTTTTATTATTTGTTTATATAAATAGTCAGGATTTTACATTACCCTCTACACTACCACCTGACCTATAACTTGTGAACAAAATAACACAAGGTCTTTAAAACTTGGTATGCAAGTTGTTTACCACAAATCTCAGACCAAGTTTGATTTTGGGTTCAGAGGTCCCAGGTGTTCTGGAGTTATACCCCTTGAAACTTTGAAATTTTGCAAATTTTAGGGTTTCCTACTCATAACTTTTGAATGAAATAACATACTGTCTTCAAACTTGGTATGTAAATTGTTTACCACAAAACACAGGTCAAGTATAATTTTGGGTTCAGAGGTACACATAATTCTGGAGTTATGCCCCTTTTAACTTAGAAATATTATGAAACATTGTGGGGTATCATGTAATGCACCATTGCTATTTTTGAGTTTTATAATTAAATCAACTTTTCAGTGCTCTTTTTGTAGGTCAATAACATTTGTTCATCATTGAACTGGTTTATTTTGAGTAGTACCTTTTGACCTTTACATCAATTGTGGTCTAGGCAGATGAGAGAGACATATTTGAATTCGTTATTGTTACCTTCTTTGGCCCAAAGGTCAATATTTGCATCCATTCTGCTCTCCCTTATGTTTAAATATTTTACATTTTCTGTTAAAAACTACTACACCAAATAATGTCAAGCTTTGGCCAATGACAGGAATGGTCATAAGTATTGATAGGGCCTCATATATTTTCAACCCTAAATAGAATCACATTACTTTTGGTCATATTGAGATACTTGCTATACTGTAAACGGGAAATTTTTGCGCCGTCTTTATTTCGCGGTAAAATGACAGGATTTTAGTTCGTGCAGTTTTGAATTCGCGGTGCCAAATTGTTAAACATTGACTTCAATAATACACAAGTGTATTCGCACGGTTTTATTTTCGCGCTTCCATTCCAAACGCTAAAATCACGAAAATAAAACTGCCGCGAAAATTTCCCGGTTTACAGTACATTATTTGGGAGAAACAGTAAAAAATGTCCGACTTTTCAATTTAATACTTTTACTGTTATTTCAGAAATTCAAGTACCAATGGAAGTTCCATATCATCAGCCAGGAAAGCAACAAGGAAAAGAGCCATGGAAAAAAGAGGTACTGGAGTTTGTACTGAGTCCGAAGACCTGATGTCTGACCCATCCCCGGGTTAGTATTATGTTTTGTATAGCTATGATTGATATGGAGTAATATAACTGAGAAGCAACAAGCATAAAACTACTAGTACTATTTTAGATTGAATGGCATCCTGTGCGATAAAATGTTATCACACAGCCTTTATACTTAGAGGGAAAACATATGCATGTAATGGCTTCTNTGTTTAACATTGGACCCTATGGGTAAATTCACATTTTCTTCTTCTCCTCAGAAAGCGCTGAAGCAAATTCAACCAAATTTTACAGGAATGATGAAATAAAGGTCCTTAAGAAAGATTGCTCATTTACTTTTGATCCGTTAAAAAACATGGCCGCCAGCACGGAAGATAGTTTAACATTGGCCCTATATGGGAAATTCACATTTTCATCTTCTCCTCTGAAACCATTTAAGGCCATACAAAATTAATTAATTGGTTCTCAGGCCATTTTTCATTGAAACAGGTGAGGGAGGGAGGTAATTTTTTTTATCTTTTTATTTGCCAAAAAATAGATGAGGCAGCTTTTTACATTGTAAAAACCACAAAAAAGTAGTGAGGGAGGTGATTTTTGATTTTTATTTTATTGAAATGGCAAAAAATAGGGTCAATTAGGGGCTTTTTTCAAGCCACCAACTAGATGAGGGAGGGCCTGAGAACCAATAAATTTTTTTTTTTATGGCCTAAGCAAATTCAACCAAACTTTACAGAAATGATGAATGGAAGGTCCTTTACAAAGATTGCTCATTTGGTTCTGATCCGATAAAAAACATACCCCGCCATACGTAGTGGCGAGGTATTACTGTATAAGTGGTTATTTTCATGAGGACTTAATTTATGCTTTATTCGCGACCATTCTGAGGTCGCGAAAATTGCATACCGCAAAAATATAATGTAAATGAGACTTAATACAGTAAATGATAAGCAGTCACGAAAATAAAGTCCAGCATTTTGTAAGAAATCACGAAATTTGCGTCCCGCGAAAATAACCACTTATACGGTATGTGATACCCTCAGTCATGTGTCTTTCCATCCATCCGTTTGTCTGTCTAGACGTCTGTCCGTCCCCCAAAGGTTTCCAACTGATAACTTGTAAACAAAATAGCACAAGTTCATCAAACTTGGTATGCAAGTTCTTTACCACAAAACTCAGGTCAAGTATGATTTTGGGTTCAGAAGTCCAAGGGGTTCTGGAGTTATGCCCCTTGAAGCTTTGCAATTTTGCGAATTTTAGGGTTTCCGACTGATAACTTGTGAACGAAATAACACAAGGTCTTTAAACTTTTTTAATGTAAGCTGTTTACTACAAAACACAGGTCAACTTCGATTTTGGGTTCAGAGGTCCAGGGGGTCCTGGAGTTTTACCCCTTGAAACTGAAATTTTGCAACTTTTAGGGTTTCCTACTCATAAACTTGTGAATGAAATAACATACTGTCTTCAAACTTGGTATGTAAATTGTTTACCACAAAACACAGGTCAAGAATAATTTTGGGTTCAGAGGTACACATAGTTCTGGAGTTATGCCCCTTTTAACTTAGAAATTTTGTGAAACATGGTGGGGTATGGTGTAATGCACCATTGCTATTTTTGAGTTTTATGATTAAATCATCTTTTCATTGCTCTTTTTGTAGGTCGATAACATTTGTTCATCATTGAACTGGTTTATTTTTAGTAGTACCTTTTGACCTTTACATGAATTGTGGTCTAGGCAGATGAGAGATACATATATTTGAATCCATTCTTGTTGCCTTCTGTCATGTCTATGGCTCAAAGGTCAATATTTGCATCCATCTTCATTCTGCTCTCCTCATGTTTAAATATTATACATTTTCTGTTAAGAACTACTACACCAAATAATGTCTAACTTTGACCAATGACAGGAATGGTCATAAGTATTGATAGCGCCACATATATTTTCGACCCTCAATAGAATCACATTACTTTTGGTCATATTGAGATACTTGCTATACATTATTTGGGAGGAACAGTAAAAAATGTCCGACTTTTCAATTTAATACACATACTGTTATTTCAGAAATTCAAGTACCAATGGAAGTTCCATATCATCAGCCAGGAAAGCAACAAGGAAAAGAGCCATGGAAAAAAGAGGTACTGGAGTTTGTACCGAGTCCGAAGACCTGATGTCTGACGCATCCCCGGGTTAGTATTATGTTTTGTATAGCTATGATTGATATGGAGTAATGTAACTGAGATGGAACAAGCATAAAACTGCTAGTATTATTTTAGATTGAATGGCATCAAGGTTATCACACTGCCTTTATACTTACGGTAGAAAGAAAACATACACATGTAATGGCTTCTAGGAAAGCAAGAGGTCATGTTTTCATTTGGACCAAAAATTTGATTTTAATGATAAGTTACTACATTTTGGATAAAACCCAAATTGTTTAGATNATGTTTAGAAAAATAAAAGTAATATTCTCCTTGAGGCATGATATGGCATAACATTTTTACACGGTTTTAATTTATTTTTGGAATTATTTGTTCGCACTTCAAGTAACAGATCAATTTTAGGTGAAATTTAAATGTTTATATAAGATGTATTGGTGTTTTCTACTATGAAGGAGAAATCAGAGTTTATAATGCTTAAAGTTTAGTCCTATCTTTTTTCACTAGAATATTAATTCAATGATCTTTTTTCTGTTACAAATTTAGGAGAGAGAATTTCAATCAGAACAAAAGCACAGTGAAAGCCTTCTAAAAAATTAAATTGCTATCATTAAAAAAGATATAATTTTTTTTGGAGATTTGGAAAAAACTCCATTGGCTTGTATTCTTACTTGATTGTTTGGTTGTTGGAATGTTCGGATTGGAAGCGACCCGTTTCTGGAACCTTTGAAAACCGGAACATCTTTAAACCAGCCAATCTCTTTGGTCCTTCTAGGAGGCTAGTTTTTAGAGGTTTAACTGTATTATGCTAAATAAAAGACAAATAATTCAATCAATACAAAAACAAAAAAGGTACGTTCATAACTGCATTGAAAAGTACATTGAAAGCTGCGTTATCAATTCTTGTTCTTAAGACAACTATCCTTGTTAATTGATGTAAGCATCATTATAACTTAAGTGTCTTTGAACTTGTTAAGCAGCTTAGAATGCAGTTACGGCTATTTACCTAAACAACTGACACATCAATTTTAGAGTAAACGTTAGATGCAGGACTTCTTGATTTATTCAGGGGATGGGACTTAATATTTTAGCTGGTGGGATATAGTGATCTTGGTGTCTGTTCCTTATTCCGACTACCATAGGGTACATACTTTGTGGCGACATCTCCTCCTACACCACTTGTTGAAATTCAATGAAACTTTCACAGAATGTTTAGAACAAATTGGCATTGTGCACCAGCTATTTAAAAATTTGATTTGGCTTGAATTTTTTTGTGATTTTTTTTTTTACATCTGGAATCAAATGGGGGAGCTGGGGGTATGTTTTTGTGAGGTTTGCTCACAGTTTTTCTAGTTTTCTTCTGTTATTGAACCTGTGCCAGTTATATTTGAATCCTTAATTCATGAACTTAAAATGATTGATAAAAGGACCTTAAATCTGTTTTTCAGGCAAGTAAAGGACCTTCTTATTTGTAAAGTATAGTTTCTTATTTTGTTATTCTTCTGAATGTACTTTGATATTGACTGAGATTACATTTTTCTGTGTAAGGATATTTTTAATCTCTGCATTAATTGCCCATGATGTTTTCTATCAATACTCTCAACCATAATATACCATTTATTATTGATAATGTATAAATCTGCTTTGAAAATCAACTATTTAAGTAGATATTATCCTCCAAATTTAAATGTGATATTCTAAACTGCTTCATAAAGACTAGTATAATAGATGTTTAATTGTCATGGAAATGTACACATAGTGGAGACAGGTCTTTAATGAGGTTTATTCATGGTGATAGAATTATCCCTTACAAAGATATTGTTGATTATCAACACTTGTTTGTGCCAAAAAGTGTCTCTTTAAAATTCTAAATGAGGTAAAAAAGAAGAGTTGCCAGACGGATGGATTATTTTTCATTTGACAAACTGCCATTGAAATTGGATTAAACAAATTCTATTAATAAGGTTAGCATTCTTAAGTGAACAAGTACATTACTATTAAATAAATGCTATGGAAGTAATTTCTTAAACAGAAATGGATTCCTAATTCTTTTCATATAGATGTTTTTTACATGCTTTTTTCCTGAATGCAAGTTTTTTTAGCTTGCCAAGACGAATGTCCACAGAGCTATTGACATATGATGATATCTTTCTGGCAGTACCATAAAAAAGAACTGAACCCTGCTTCTAGAATTTATTGTTTAAGTGGTGGGGATTTTCCTTTTGCCATAATTATTGACTTCCTGATATCACATTTAAAATTTTTTTTTAATTTTGTAATTACGAAAATGTATAACTTTCAAATTTATTGTTCATTGAGGTCACTCCTATCTGCGGGGAGCTATGTTGTCTTCTGACAACTCTTGTTATTTAAATTTATATTCAAATTACTTAAGATTTCTGGGGCATATTTAATACACCCATATTTCTAAAGTCTGAATGTGTAAATGTTACATTATGATAATGTAATTGATCTGTTTTTGGATGTATAGAACATCAATTTGATAACTCCTACAGAAGGTGAAATTAAGTACAGTTGAACTTTGATGGCTGGAACTGTGATAGCTTGAACACCATGGATTGCTCAAACCCTTTTTGTTGTGGAACTGTGATAACTTGAACACCATGGATTGCTCAAACCCTTTTTGTTGTGGAACTGTGATGGCTTGAACACCATGGAACTCAAAACCTTTTTGTTGTGGAACTGTGATAGCTTGAACATCATGGATTGCTCAAACCCTTTTTGTTGTGGAACTGTGATAGCTTGAACACCAAGGATTGCTCAAACCCTTTTTGTTGTGGAACTGTGATGGCTTGAACACCATGGATTGCTCAAACCCTTTTTGTTGTGGAACTGTGATAGCTTGAACATCATGGATTGCTCAAACCCTTTTTGTTGTGGAACTGTGATAGCTTGAATAACATGGATTGCTCAAACCCTTTTTGTTGTGGAACTGTGATAGCTTGAACACCATGGATTCTCAAACCCTTTTTGTTGTCCCGTTGTTCAGGTTTAAACATAATTTGACCTGGATATCTCAAACATCCCTCTATTTCAGTCTGTTTTCATTGGTCCCCATTTGGATTTTAGACATTTTTTTTGTGGTCCATCTGTCTGTATACATATTAATACTACTATTAATCGCATGAGGTTTAAATAAAAAAAGTGAACACAAAATCAGGAAAAGATGGAGGTGATCGGGACTCCTCTCCTTGACGACAAAATCTTTGAGCAAAAAGCCATCATGAATTTGATATGCCCGCTACAAGTTCATTCAAGTTAGCAGTGTAACAGTTTGATATTGTAAATGATAATGTAAGAACACCCAAAATTCAATATTTACTGTCATTCATTCGGAGAACATTTAACATGTCAATTTCAAGATGGAATCAAATCGTGGGTGTTATATTACACAGGACTATTTATGGTTAATTCCTCTTCTCTTTAGGCCTGTAATTAAAGGTGCAGTCTTATCTAAAGAAAACAGTACATGTCAAGTTTTAGCTGGAAATCTTTTTGTGTTGAAGGTTACTTTGTAGAAAATTTTATTCAAATTATGTAATGATTTAAATTTTTGTAATGTAAATATTTAACTTTGAAAAAGATATAACAAGAATAACAGTTGAATTATCAAGGTCAGATTTAAAGAGACAAGAGTTGTGTTGGGTAACCTTTATTAATTATAATATACACAAAAAACATGGTATATGATGAAAAATAAACTGAAAATTTCAGTTTCTATCTTGAAAAAATTCATGAATTACCTCAAATGATTGTTTGCAGTTTTATTGCTCAGCTACTTCCTGTTTGCCAATTCTTTGATTATAGATATATGACAAATTTAGGTCAAAGATTTTTTAGTCTGTATCAGTTGTTAAAATTTGATATTTGGTCAGTAGCTTTGAATTGATGAGTTGATTTGTGTAAACAATTTTTTGTTGCATCAGACTTCTGCTTCTGGTTTGCCAGTTCTTTGATTTTTATCTACAACTTTATAAACCAATTGCCATGTAAGATTTTTTGGCATATATCACTTGGAATGATTTGATATTTAACCTTAACCTTTGAAACGATGAGCAGTTTCAAATTTATCAGGCAGCAACTAATATTTGACAAGATTTCTTGGCCGGTTTCACTAGAATGATTTGATAAGTTGGAAATGATCAGTTGTTGTATTATGTTAGCAATTTCAGTTTTATTGGGCTTCTACTTCCTGTTTGCTGATTCTTTTGATTTACACCTACAAGCTAATCTCATGGCCTGATTGAGTATGATTTGATATTTGGTCTGAAGCTTGGAAATGATGAGTTGTATCATGAAAAAAGATTTTCAGGTCTATCAGGCTCCTGTTTGGCAGTACAATAAAAAAATATGAACCTGACTTTGTCGTGATTTTCGTTTTCTTTTGGACTTATAGGAAATTTTTTTTATAATAGGATTTTTTTTTTATATAAATGTTCCAATATGATAATTCAAAATGGCAGGTCTTACTTTAAATGATGAAATTATCAGTTTATTTAGGTCTATAACACATACTCAAATTTTAACAAACTGTACTTCTTCTGAAATATACAGTTGTTATTACAGTGCTGTAATTAAATGTAGCTTAATATATCCTGGTTTTATGCATTTTGTCAAATAAATACCTGGTTTAGGAATACTTTGGCCAAAAATAAATAAGTATATTCAGATTTCTATGACTTTAATCATGTTTTTTCTTGAGACTTGGTACTTGTTCAAAACTAAAAATATGAGTTAACATTTCTATTTGATCAGAAGATAAACTTTATTTTTCTAGATTAATTCTGCCTTTTAAATTTGTATAACTATTCCTTTCAGTAATGTTATGTTAAGTTGTTTGTAAATAAAGATTATTGTAAAATTAAGATTTAACCTGATGTCTTAGTTTTGGTAGCGAGATCCATTAAATTTGGGAATTAAATGATGATATTTACATTACGGTCACTTTAACAATGATTTAACTGTTCATAGATTGAAATACCTTTTTAGATTTGTTTAATTTGATACCAAAAGTACTACTGAGTTTTAATCAATATTGGTCACCTCTTGATATAAAGAAATGCTAACAAATCGTGTTATTGAGACGTAGATATATATTAAATAGTTTGGCACAAGAAAACGTTTATTCAAGCAAAAATCTAATTATTTTTGTGATTGGAAACCCAGTATGTTATAGTACATGTAGGTGTTTTCGTGCTGACTTAATGTAATTTACATTTAAAGGTGATATAATATACGACTACAACGCATAAAATTGTTGAAATTGTTCTGGTCCAATGAACAACATGAATGACTTTGAAATCTTACATTGATTATTTGCAGTAGAATGATGCTGAGGTAAAAACTAGAACATATTTCAGTGAATATTTTATATAGATTTTAATTGATTCTATCACTTTTAATAAATCAATTATTTATTATCTTACATTATTTCTTTGTAGAAAGTCAAGGAAAATCTTCGTCAAGACCAGACTCTGCTTCAAGGAGACGGAAACGACCCAATACAAAATCAACAGATCGAAGGAAGTCAAAAGGATTAAGTTCTGATGAATATATCACATCTGAAAATGACAGCATTTATTCTGATGAATCTCCTTCAAGAAACCAGGCTAATGAAAAGAACCAGGAAGAAATACCTGAGATAGAGATAGCAAAAACATTACAGGATAGTATTGATGAATTAACTGATTCTATTTTACAAAACAATATGGATAGAAACATTCCAAATGGATATTGTGAAGGTGATTATGAACAAGATAGGTCAGATAATAAGGAGAAAAGTCACCATGTCAATGGAAATTACATACCTAATTTACATCTTTCTGGTGTAAGGGACTATAATAGCAATGAACAGTCTGTAGGTCAAAGTGGTAATGATTCTCAAACATCATGGAGAAGTTATGACTCCTCTGAAGGTCGATCCTCAAGGTCAACTTCAGAAACTCGTGATGCAAGTCAGCAAACAGACAATTCATTTGTTTTTCCTCTCAGATCACCTATGTCAACACAAACAGTCAGTGGAATACAGTCGTTATCTGTATCTCCAGTCAGTGTATGGAATTCTGTTGATAAAATTATAAAATCTCCAAAAGGAATCTCTGACGGTACGAAGGATAATTCACCTGGTGGACAGAAATTGTTGAAAAAGAAGCAGTGTAAACTCTCAGACTTATCATACACTGTTCCTGAAGTGTGGTCGGCAGATACAACTGGTTTACCTCCTGTCACTTATACTGAATCAGGATCAGAATCTGAAGGTGACGATGTTGTCATGGAGACAGAAACCTGTTCACCAGCTACTCCTTCTACGTCAGATCATTTTTTCGAATCAGGATGCATGGTATTAGAAGAACCTCCTGCCGGAAGACATGCTCCTGTTAAATATGAAGTAACACTGAAACCTGAAGAAACAAACATTCTTTATAGTGTAGAAAAGACTGAGTATAAAACATATGGGTTACATTCTCCAAACCAGGATGTCGAAAATATAACATTTCCTGAAAGTATCAATATAAATATGACTGACAGAACATCAAATATTGTAGAAAATAGACTTGAAACAGTAACTCAACAAAGTTTTCAAGTGCATCAAACGTCAGATGACTCTCCTTCTGGTGATATCATTTCGGAAAAAACATTTCGTGCCTCTAGGGAACTATCAACAAATTGTTCTGATTCTAATGTTGAAATGAAATCTGATAGGTCTTCAACTGAACAGGATGAAAACAATTTTGTTGAAACAACTTGTGAAAATCATCCATTGGATGAAAAACTTGATTATAGATTATCTCCTAGAGAATCAGATACAACTTCAGACTATGGAACAATGATATTTGACGGAAGGAGAGGTGTATCTGCTGCTTATGATTCAGATGATATAGATTCACTGGCTAGTTATGGAAAATACTTTTCTGAATCTCATGAGAATACTCCACGTGGATTGAAAATGAATTCTGAATTAAATGAAGGAAATCAACAAGAAAGTGCACAATATGAAGCAGAAAGGTCTGACAATGAAAACAATACAAATAACTTAGAATCTCAGAAAGAAGTTCAACCCTCTGAATATATGGTCACTGAAAATAGAATGACAGAAGATTCTCGGAGACCAGTGACATTGCCTACTACTCAGGGGGATAGAAAATCAGTAGACTCAAATGTTAATCATGATCATTCACATTCATCAGAGGATGTTTATTTATCTGCTAAAATGAGTCGAACAAGTTCAGAGTCATCTGATTACCGAACACCCCAGCAGTCACCAAGGAAGGATGATCATGATGTTTCATGTGACAACATAGAAATACCAGATGTTTCTGACAAATCTGGAAGATCAATGTTAAAAACTGTATCTGTCAACACAGAATTACAAGATGACGAAAATAGACAGTTTAGAGAGCAAATAATTAGAGAAACGCTGAAAAATGAACTTCAGAAAAAAATTGATGATTTGAAGCATAATAGGAAAAGTAAAGATGATTCGGCAATTAGTTCAGATTTTACTGATGGAGATTCTGTAACTGTGTCACCTCGTGGAAGTCAGTTATACGAATCTGATAAAACTTTACGTATTGGTAGTATTCGTCCAAATTCCGTTGAAGTAAGAACAACTAAAACAGATACAACATTTGAACCGTCTTCTGCTGCTCAGTCATACTTGCCAAAACTTGTTGATATTGACAATAAAAGTGTTCAGAAAATACCTTTAAAAGATTCCGGAAATGTATTTGATGATGAAGACTTAATATCAGAAACAACTCAAAATTTGGAAAATGTTCCTTGTCAAGATGACAGAACTGTTAATGGGAGAAAAAATGGAGAGCAACACACTTCAGAAAGTATTGAAAATGAAATGTTTGAAGAACAAGAAAACAGTGACAGATCTTTATCTCCCGGAGAAATCATTTCTGATGATATGTATGAACAATTTGCATCAGGGTTAAACTCTGGAGGTGACATTGACATTGAGACCGAGTCTTATACTAGAAACATTACAGATTATAAAGATAGTAGACAAAATCATTACTCGACATCTGCAGTTGAAACACTTGATGAACTGAGTGAAGATATGAAATCCAGTGAACTCATTGAAATGTTGGACACTAACAAGGTTATGAAGGAAAAATCTCCATCATTGTCACATCTCGGGACGGAAAAGGATGTTGAGGATTATCGGAGATCTGTTTCTGAGAATTGCATTGATCAGTATGAAGAGAATGCAACTCCAAATAGTAGTAGTTCTAATGATAGCATTGTTTTTGTCTTCATGGGACAGTCCCATACTAGAGAAAGTATGGAGGAACTGAAAAAATACACATCAAAACAGAAAGAGTATAAAGTTCATGAATCAGATGAGAATATCTTGTCACATAACCATGACGATAAGGATAGTATTTCTTATAAAGATAGTATTGATAGTTTGGACAGCCAAGAAGCCATGATGGCAAATATGGAACACATTCTAAAGAACGATAAAGATGAAAGTCCAGAAATATCCGAAGAAGTAGCTACCGATAGCAGGGAAATATCTGAGGAAATAGGCTTAGATAGCCAAGATATATCTGAAGAGATTGGCTTAGATAGCCAAGATATATCTGAGGAGATAGGCCTAGATAGCCAAGATATATCTGAGGAGATTGTATTAGATAGCCAGGATATATCTGAAGAAAATTGCATTGATAGTCGAGACATTTCAGAGGATATCTTAAGTTCAGATGATAACCTTGATAAGGATGTTTTTGTCTTCTCAGGAGAAGCAAGCCCTCTTTATAATGAAGTAACTGAGGAAATGGTGAAACAAGAAGTAAACAGAACAGAAGCAGGTCTCATTTATAATAATGTGCAGCAACACTATGAAGATGAAGAACCTCTCCGTCACAGATTTGGAATTGATGAATCAATTTTACCTATACCAACAAGATCTGTTTCATCTGACAATTTGCCTCGTAAAATTTCAAATCAAAACATAATACATCGATCAAGATCAACTAGCTTACTTGACGTAGAAACTGTTGATAAAAATACAGCGAGTGACAATGAAGGCATTTTCCCACCAAATGTACAAAATTCTGAACATAATAGCAATGAAATAGAACAATATGAGCCTGAAGAACAAACTGAAACTATTGAAATGGAATATGAAATCGAAAACATAGAGAGTCCACAAGCTCCACCAACTCCAGCTCCAAGTGTGGTAGATGAAGCAGATGATGATAAACGGAATTCTCATGCCATAAATCAGGAAGTCCTATATTCCTCACTCTTCCCGTTACAATCCCAACAATCACAACTGGATCACAATGGAAATGTGGAAGATAGTAATACAATGAATCAGTTAAATGTATCAGATAGTAAACAGGTTTCATCTAGATTCATGTCTATTGGGGTTCAAGCTTCATTAGCAGATTCAGAAACACAAACGGAACCACTATTTATTTCACCTGAAGGTGAAATTTTATCAAATCTAGATTCATCACTCAGGTCCCAAAGTCTCGCAACACTTCAAAGCAGAATGACCCAGTACAATCCCTCTGAAGGGTCTGAGAACTGGTACAACTTATCATCACTGATGTTAGAGACTATACCGCTGTTAAAAACTATCAATGAACGACTACCAGGAGCCGACATTAGCTTAGCTAGTTCTGCCGAAAATGTAATAATGAATGAATCAACAACACTGGCTACACAAACTACTGGATCATTGGAAGACTTGAACAGTACAGCCGTGCAGACTGATCAAGGGGTGGTAAACAAAAATCCAGAATCTGAAAAAGATGTGGCAGCTAGTGCAACACAGACTGAGTTACAAGGGTTGAATTCTTCTTGTACTAAAACCCATGACTTTAAAGCTGATGAATCGTTTGAAAGATCTGAAATATCTGTTCAGACTGATACTCCAGAAGTCAGAGTAACGGAAACTAGCGATATCTGTTTACAAACAGATTTCATTTGGAGTATGGCTGGGCAGCAGCCAGTTACAACAACAACTCATTCCATATTCACCGTAGAAAGACCCAATGATCAAGAAAAAATTTTAATTGAACCAGAAGATGAAATTATTACAACAGAAATAGTCAATCTAGAAAGCCATAGGAGGCCTTCAGATGGTGACGTGAAAATTGAACGACAGGACAGTATAGAGGATCAATACACAGATACTATTGAGATGTTTTATGACTTTGTAAAAAAATGTTATGTAGAAAGGATAGTGGAGTCTGATCATAAACAAATAATAAGAAGGCATGGATCGACTTCTGAACAAAACAAACCTGATGATGAAAATAAATCTGAGATTTCCAGAACATCATATGTCACTGAAAATGAGCCTCCAAAAGAACAACGTCTGAATTATAAGTCAGATGTGAAAGAGACTGTATCAACAAATATACAACCAACTTCATACACTTATATCATTGAGGAAATTAATAATGATGAAGAGAATTCAGACAATGAAGTATCAAGGGAAAGTAACTCAACAGAGCGTGAAAATGCAATTTCTGATTCCGTAGAGAGTACAAGAAGCAACATATTTACGCAACAAAATGAATCTCCTGTACAGCAAATAACCGAAGTAATTACCATTGATATACCAGTTGATAATATTGTAGAAGAACCTTCAACATCTGAAACTGTGATATCTAAAGAACATAAACCAGGGTCATATACACAGAAGAGTATGGATGACAAAATGTCTTCCCGTAAACAAACTGCATTTAGTGACAAGAAAAATTTATTAGAAGAACTAACATTGTTCCGAACTGAAGGAAAAAATCATAAAGAAAAATTTTTAGACTATGAAATAACTTCTGATACAAGTACTGATTCTCCACGGGAGGAAATTATTGAGGAAATAGTAACATTTGAAATGCCTATCAACATGCAAGAACCTTCCATGTCAGAAACATTCTCGTCAGAACATCAACCAAGGTCATTTACACTTAAAAATAATATGTATAGTGGAATAACATCTGATAAAAATACTGCTCAACAAGGCAGTGAAACTTATGAAGAAGTATTGTCTCATTACACAAAACCAAAATCTTCTAAAGAAATGCATATTGATAAAGAAATAACTATAGATCGGTATGCTGAATCGCCAGAGGAAGAAATTACAGAAGAAACTGTGACACTCAAAATTCCTGTACATGATGAACAAGAACCTTCACTTTCTAAATGGTTTACATCTGAACGTAAGCCACGTGTGGAACAATATCTTGATGATGAAGATATTGTGGAAGATATTGTATCACCCAGAAGAGATGATACAGATGAAACTCATTACAAACATTATTTATCAAATATAGTTGACACTCGCAACACTTTCGGTAAAGAGTATATAAAACCAAACCAAGCTGGAATCCGTCAGAACACAAATACTACATCAGCCTCATCACAGCAGTCATCACAAAGTGATGGCTCACAGAAAACCTCAGAATCTGGACAATCTGAACACCATTCATTTGAGAGTAAAACAATTAAAAGGTCAAGATTACCAGATAAAGGTGATGGTGATAGTGATGATGAAGATAAAGATGGGGATGAAGTGTTTACGGAACAAACATCAGAACATCATCACTCTAAACATGACAGTACCCAAGTACAAACAATACTAACGGAGAGGGAACATGTAATGGAGACAGAATTTTATGTTCCTGACATCGAAGCTAGCCAAGCTGAAATGGATGCCTTAAAAGAGGAACACGATAAAACCATGGATGCTATTAAAAAGGCATCTGCTGAAAGGAAGCAGCATACTCTGGAATTAAGAAACAAAACTAAGAAAGTTATAGAAACTGAATTTGAAATGACAAAGGAAGTTGAGAATTGGAATGACGAAGAAACTGAAAAAAGGAATAATGATAATAAGCAAGTAACATTTGATATGAATGCAGTGGAGATGAGAGAATATAGCATTATATCTGAGGACAGTGAACCACAAAGAAATCTGGCAGAAAAAACTTCAGAAATAGATTATATTACTGAAACAGTACATGAAAAACCATCAGTAGAGGAGAGTGAAAGGAAACTAAAGGATTTAGAGGAAAAATGGAAAGAATATGTAAGAATTGAACAGGAATTGAAAAAACAAGATGAAAAAGGAAGAAATGATCCAATTGATGATGTTCTCAGCGATTCTGATGATTTGTCTGACAATAAACTAAATAAAACAAACAATGAACCAGCTGCTAGACCAAATTTTAGAGAATATAAAGTTCAGACAAAAATAGAAACTGAAGAACCTATTTCTCCAATAACAAAAACAGACAAAGCTGATATTAACTTTATGCCAACATATTCTGACAATTACAAGAGAGATAGGCCTGTAAACAATGTTGAGACGATAATAAAGGAAAATATTTCACAGGTCAGATCAGAAAGGAAACCAGTACCTCTATCAAAGGACAGGAAACCAGCATATCCTATATCAGATTTTCGACCAGTGGTTACTACAGCTGATGCCACTGATATGAACCAAACTAAAACTAAATCAGATAATATACCCCCAGTTGTAATGTCTGAAAAGAAACCAGTTACGTCATTACCAAGATCTTTTTCTGTAGACACTTACTCTAGAAATAAAGGGACGATGCGTAGCACTGGAGTTGAAGTTTCTGTGGACAGTTCTGATGATTTTACTCAAACTGACGATTTCCCTGTTAATGAACCAATCAAATACAGTCAGCGAAATGAGTTAAATAGTAATCAAATAAAAAGTGAATTAGACCGTTTACACAATGAACGAGTTGAGATCATTGAAATGTTAGCATTGAATTATCTTCCAGCGAGTCTTACTGTTGAATTGTTAGAAGCCAAGCTTAATTACTGTATTGGTCAAACTGACTTGCTTCTTGATTCTTTGGAAGACACTTGGGACATTACAGAAGCTACTGATATACATGAATATAAAAATACTCACTTAACTAAAGAATACCTTACAAAGTATAGGGAAGATCTACGCAAATCTAAAAAAGATATTAAAATTTGTAAGGAAAGAATGGATCTTAAATCTGGAAAAGGAAGAGGTAGACCATGGGGTAGAAACCGTGACCTATGTAAGCTACGTAGACAGGCTGAAATTGAAGCATTTAAAGTTGAAAGAAATATGGAACAGCAAAACTTTAATACCTCAAAAACTTTACACAGACTGAATCCAGATGTTGAACAAACAGAGAGAAAAACCAGAAGTGTCAGTCCTGGGATCAAAAACAGTATCCGTCACTATTCAATGACGCCATCAGAACATGCTGCATACCTAATAAAACTACGCAAACAAGTTGTCAAGGCAACAGAGCAAGAAGAGCTACGTCATAGAATTAGTCGGTCATGCTCTCCTTATGTTGGAAATAGATATGATGTAGAGAATAGTCCTCTGACCAGTCCCAGAAGCTACTCTGCATATTCAAGTGAAAGAATGTATTTAACTCCAGATATAACAGTTTCTGTGACAGAGCCAAGCGGAAATGACAGGAGACCATACACAGTAGCACCAAGATCACCCGCTAGTCCTCGAAGCTATTCTGCTGATACAAGTTACTACTCAACTGTGCATGAAGACAATTACTCCACAATGAGTTCTAGACATTATCATTCAGTTGAACGATCTGTCCCTCGTTATCATTCAGCCGAAAGATCTGGTCTCTATAGAACTGCATCACCACACTTCAATGGAGCATTGTCTCCACAATACCGTACTTTGTCACCAAATTACAACAGAAATACCTCACCAAGTTACAACAAAAGTCCTCTCGTTAGTCCACAAAATCTGTCACTGGAACAGGAGTCATTTTCAGAGAGTGTTTACTCCGTAAATGAATCAGAACAGTTACTGAGAGAAATCCAGGAAGCCAGACAACATAATCAAAGGGAGATATCAAGAGCAGAAGAAACACTTCAGTCATTTAACAGGTATGTTTGTAAGATATTGGAAATGGCTGTGTACATCTTTTAGGTAATCTAATTATACCCGTCTGTCCACTCTTCTCGTAGGCGCAACTCCTCTTAAACCACTTCAAGGATTTTGATGAAACTTTACACACAGGAAGGACACTACGTGGAGATGTGCATAAAGGAATATAATTATTGTCCAAAAACAGGAAGGGGAGATAATTTGATTTTGAATTTGACTTTGAATTTTCGTTGATTCTCTGTGTATGGGTTACCTCGTAAGCGCAACTCCTCTTTAACCACTCTGAAGGATTTTGATGAAACTTTACACAAAGGAAGGACACTTTATGGAGATGTGCATGAAGGAATATAATCATTGTCCGAAACCAGAAAGGGGAGATAATTCGACTTTGGCTTTTCCTGGTTTCCCTAAGTATGGGTTACCTTGTAAGCACAACTCCTCTTAAACCACATGAAGGATTTTGATGAATCTTTACAAAAAGGAAGAACACTATATGGAGATATGTATGAGGGAATATTATTATTTCTGAAACCAGGAAGGGGAGATAATTTAACTTTGATTTTTCATCGATTCCCTATGTATGGGTTACCTAGTAAGCCCATGTCCTCTTAAACCACTTGAAGGATTTCGATGAAACTTTACACAAAGGAAAACCACTATATGGAGATGTGCATGAAAGAATATGATTTATGTCTGTAACCAGGAAGGGGAGATAATTAAACATTGACTTTTCGTTGATTCCCTATGTATGGGTTACCTTGTAAATGCAACTCCTCTTAAACCACTCGAAGGATTTTGAAGAAACTTACGAGAAAGTAAGGACACTATATGTAGATGTGCATGAAGGAATGTAATTATTTTACAAAACAAGGAAGGGGAGATAATTTAACTTTGATTTTTTTATTCCTTCTGCAATGATTTTTTTGTCTCGCCCGCGACAAAAGGCGCGGAAAGCGAGACATATGCGTACAAAGTATGACGGCGACGGTGGTGGCCGCGGCGTAAACTTTCATGTCAAGTTTTTGTGATTAGGTCATTTTCTCTTTAACTATAAGTGGTAGGTCAATGATATTTGGTATATAGGTTGGTCTTGGGTAGTACATGACAGTCTGCTATATGGCTTTTGTCTGTGACCTCAATTTCATGGTCCAATGAACATGTTAAGTTTTTGTGTTTAGTTTAGTTTCTTAGTAACTATAAGTGGTAGGTCAATGATATATGGTATATAGGTTGGTCTTTGGTAGTACATGTCAGTCTGTTATATGGCTTTTGTCCATGACCTCAATTTCACTGTCTAGTGGGCATGTTAAGTTTTTGTGATTAGGTCATTTTCTCAGTAACTGTAAGTGGTAGGTCAGTGATATTTGGTATATAGGTTAGTCTTGGGTAGTACATGACAGTCTGCTATATGGCTTTTGTCTGTGACCTCAATTTCACGGTCCAATGAACATGTATAGTTTTTGTGTTTAGTTTCTCAGTAACTATAAGGTAGGTCAATGATATATGGTATATAGATTGGTCTTGGGTAGTACATGACAGTCTGTTATATGGCTTTTGTCCATGACCTCAATTTCACGGTCCAGTGATCATGTTAAGTTTCCCAGTATCTATTAATTTTAGGTCAATAATATTTTGTATGTGGGTTTGTCTTAGATGGAACATGACAGCCTGCTATTTGGCTTTGGCCCTTGACCTCTTTTTCACGGTCTATTGCACATGTTTGATTTTTAGTATCCATCAGGGGTAGGTCACTGATATGTGTCATTTTGGTTTTGGGTGATGCATGACAGTCTGCTATATTGCTTTTGCCAGTTACCCTATTTTCACAGTCTAGCGAACATACTAAGTTTTCTGATTTAGTCAGTTCGAGTATTCACATCAATTTTGCGACCAAGTAGGGATGGGCGAGACATCAATTCGGGTCCACACTTGTTTTTCAAAGAAATAATTCAAAGCGTAGATGTTTTGAAATCAAGCTGTTGGAGAGACACACTTTTTTCATTGTGGTCCTCTTAAAAAGTTGTTTCAAAGTGTTGTAATGAAATATCTGTAACGCTTTTGATTTTTGTATAAAATGTCAAAGAGGCTAAAAAAGGGTGTTTATATTTGTCCGATTTCGAAAGAGTATTTTCATTTGAACCCTTGTGAAAAGTTCTTTCTTGAAGATTATATCGTTGTGTCCACACTTGTACAGTGTCCACACCTGTATTGTCTCCACACGCACTTAAATTTGCACTTGCCATATGGATTCAGGGTTCAATGAGTGGGGGTATATTTGGCTGCCATTCAGCGACAGCTCTTGTTCATTTTTATACGACCGCAAAAAATTTGAGGTCGTATAATGGTATGGTGCTGTCGTCGTTGTCGTCGTCGTCATCGGCAGCGGCGTTGTTTTCTGTAGACACTTTTGTTTTTTGTCAATAACTTAAGTTCAAGTTTATCAATCCTTATGAAATTTTAACACAATGTTCCTTGGCACAAAAGGAAGGCTTGGAGTGGTTTTGGTCATTGTGGCCCCTCCCGTTTTTAAAAAGGGACCAAAAAGGGGAAAATCGGGTGTTTTGTTGTATTTGGCTGTAGAATTTTTATTACATTTTGTATTTATCAGATTTTGATGGGGTTTCTTTCAGTGTGCTCCTGAGAAAATTTCCAATCAGTAGTATGCCAACGGATTTCATGTCGCATGTACCGTTCATGAGATAAATGGGGCCCAATAGGGGGGAATCTCAGAAATTTTATTTTTTTATTTCTTGTCGGATTTTGATGCAGTTTTTTTCAATGGATTCCTTATGAAAAATTAACATGTGCGCTTTTATTGGATTTTTGATAATTTGTTTTGTTTTTGAGATATAAGGGGCCAAACGGGGCCAAAATTGCAAATATGCATATTACCTAAATTTTTATTTTTCATTGGATTTTGATGGATTTTTTTTTCTAAAGATTCCTCTTTTTGTAAGCTTTCAGTATTTTTCCAACAGATTTTTAGCTCACCTGGCTATGCCAGGGTGAGCTTTTGCCATCACTTGGCGTCCGTCGTCCGTCCGTCGTCCGTCCGTCCCGCGTAAACTTTTCATTCAAAGATCTTCTCCTCTGAAACCACTGGGCCAATTGGAACCAAATTTGGTCACAATAGTCCTTGGATGGTCCCCTTTAAAAAAGGTATCCGGCAGGTCAGTAGCTCATCCAAGATGGCCGCCAGCGGGGAACATAGTTTTAACATGGGACCCTATGGGAGAACACATTCAAAGATCTTCTTCTCAGAAACTACCAGTCCAATTATAACCAAACTTAGTCACAATGGTCCTTAGATGGTCCCTTCCAAAAAAGGTATCCGGCAGGTCCGTACCTAATCCAAGATGGCCGCCAGCGGGGAACATANCGGCGTTGTTGTCTGTAGACACTTTTGTTTTTTGTCAATAACTTAAGTTCAAGTTGATCAATCCTTATGAAATTTTAACACAATGTTCCTTGGCACAAAAGGAAGGCTTGGAGTGGTTTTGGTCATCGTGGCCCCTCCTGTTTTTAAAAAGGGACCAAAAAGGGGAAAATCGGGTGTTTTCTTGTATTTGGCTGTAGAATTTTTATTACATTTTGCATTTATCAGATTTTGATGGGGTTTCTTTCAGTGTGCTCCTGAGAAAATTTCCAATCAGTAGTATGCCAACGGATTTCATGTCGCATGTACCGTTCATGAGATAAATGGGCCCAATAGGGGGGGAATCTCAAAAATTTTATTTTTTTATTTCTTGTCGGATTTTGATGCAGTTTTTTTCAATGGATTCCTTATGAAAAATTAACATGTGCGCTTTTATTAGATTTTTGATAATTTGTTTTGTTTTTGAGATATAAGGGGCCAAACGGGGCCAAAATTGCAAATATGCATANGGATGGTGGATCTTTCGGTTACCATGGAAACCAAACAAGAATACTGTAATTTTAGAAAAAAAGTATTCTGCTAAATTTTATTTTTCATTTTTCCTATTGGAAATGCCTTTTATCTATGTCAGCCATGGTCCAGGTGAGCGATACAGGCTCTTGAGAGCCTCTTGTTTGTATCTTTTATGGTTTCCGATCTATAAGGGGCCAAAAGGGCCGAAATTGCAATTTTCAAAATATGTAAAATCTTTCTTTTTAATTTGATTTCGACGGATTTTTTCGTTCTAGTTTGTGTCCAACAATTACTATGTCTACCTACTTAGTGTGTCCATCAAGTTACTGTGTCAAGCTCTTAACTGTGTCCACATTCACTTTTAAATTACACTTGTTCAAATTTCAGTGGTCGACATGCTGTGGTCGTATCATGCTGCGCTCGGCGTAGCCCTTTATTGTCACAATTGCAGCTGTATTTATGATATTTTGGATTATTGCAAAAAATTGTTATGTAGTGTAGTTCTTTCAAGACAATGTAAGATATTTATGAATGGCTAAAATTCACTATTGATATACTACATTTTCAAAAATTAGAAAAGTGGATTCAATGAAGTGGCCAGGCAATATTTCACTATATAAAAATACACATAAAAATTGTTTTCGCCAATTAAACAAGAGAAAATTTTCATATAAAAACAGCAATAACAGAATGCCTTTATTGTATATCTGTACATGTAACCACGAAACTATATAAACATTCTAAGTAAAGCTTGATTATAATGAATCATACTTTTATATGGCACTTGGTTAACAACAACAAAAACACTGTTGCCTGACATTCTATCAGAAATTTAAATGAAAATTACCTAATTTGTTTTCAGTATAATAAGCACTTTAGAATTGAAGCTTTTTTTCTTTATTTTGTATCTGTATGTGTGCAGGGAGGTACAGATTGCTTAATTGTTCATTGTTTTTTTTTTACGTACGTACAGAAATACATTTATCAGCAAGCCTCAGCTACTAGTATTTTTTGTGGATTAATTGTTCACTATATTTTCATTTACTACTAGATAATTTTGCATTAAAGCCTAACAGAAGTTACCATGTTATTTTTTAGATATGGGGGCAGCATGGATTCTCACAGACAGTATTCTAACTATACAAACTCTTCCAGTGATATTTTAGACAGTACATATTTAAGTGGCAGCTATGAACTTTATGATGAACCAATGTCAACGACTACAGTGTCAAGGTCATCATCGTGTAGATCACTTGATCATGACTCAGATTCCGTCCATAGTAGTTTTACATCTCCTATGTATGAACATAATGTACTGCGTACTCGTCCAGTGCATTCTTCAGACATTAAATCGAGAATTCGTAGAAGGATGCCACGAACATGAATTCTAATGTCTCAGGAATAGTATTAATTCTGTGATATATTTATTTGGTGCCAAAAATTAATGCATGTTAGATGATATTATGATATGGACATGACTGTGAGAATTTGGACAGATTTTCGAATGTATGGACTGGAATTTGTTGATGGATGAAAGGTAGGTATATGTTAAGTAAATAAATCAGTTGATAAAGGAGAGAATATGGAGTAAATATACACAATACTTTAAAATCCAAGTACCAGGTTAAATAGGGATGGTTATAGGTTTAACAAATAACTCAATCTGAATATTTAAAATTGACTAAGACATATTCTTGTATGAAGCTGACCAATATCTCCTCTATTTAAGTTTAGATGATAGATAATGTGATAAAAGGGAGATAAATAAAAGCCGACATCTATCAATCAAAATAAACTGTTTTTGATCAAAAGCCGTCTCTTTACGTTTTCTTGACAATGTTTATTGTAAACCAACTTATTTTTCATGGCTATTAATGTTTGCTTTTTTCCCACATGAGACAATTATCTCTCGCGAATTGCTTGGTCATGTTCTATATTTTTGTGATACAACAAGTGATTAACACAAAGAGCAGGTTTAGCAGAAACCTCTGAAACAGATCCCTCTGACAACCAAATTCTTCTGGAAAGAAATTCAGTTTTGGCATTGAATTTATGAAAATTTCCTATGAATACAAACCCATCTGAATTCAAAATAGAGATTGATCCTAAACATTTATTTTTTGTCAAAACTGGATGACAGTATTAGTTCGCATGAAAATCAATTAACTGTATTCAACATTATTCATGTTAATTGCGGTATAGATCAATGGATATTTTTGTTTCTGTACATTGCCATTGATCTTGATTGAAATTAAGAAAAATGGCAAGATTGAATCGCATCCTATCGCCTTTAGATATCAGTATTTTGCACCATCTGGTATCAGTATACAGATAAAAAATGTTCTTTTGGATCCTCTTAATACATTAACATCTTAAAACTTGCCAATTTCTTTGCTAACAGCATGGAACTGTTATCACAGATTTCACTGTACTTAAACAAACAAACAAAACCAAATAATAGCTATTTCTCCAAATGGTAGTAAATCAGTACATGTAGTAATGTATTAATTTGTCTTGTAATTTAGAAGTTAATATATATATATATATCTTGTTTTACAGGATGAATGTGATGAGTAGTGACTTGAAGTATAAATGAAGTGACTGGAAGAATAAATGGACCTTTACTGTAGTGTGGATGGAGAATGTTATTATTGTGTATGTACCGTGATGCATATTCTGAACTTTATACCATGCATAACAATTATATACACATTGAAAGAACAAGAAATTTTTGTTTTTAAATTTTTTCTTAACTTTTGTTGTACCATTATTTTCTGAAGCAACAAAAAAAGTTTTTCTGAGGTCTAAACTTAATTTTTAATTTAGGCTTGATGGCACTACCAGTACACTAAATCCTGAACTTCTAGTCGCATTCCTTTGATTCCCTCCAAAAATGTCTTGTGATTTAAAAATCTTTTTCTAGTCAACTCATAAACATTTGCTTAATACTAGAATTCATATGTTATGGTAAATATATTGAAATGTTACTTTTTACACAATATTATATGCAAGTTATCTTGATATGACAAAAGGGCTGTAACACTACCAAACATTTTTTGTCCATTATACTATTTTATCAGGCTATCACAAATATTTATAAATAGACATTCTGTAAACCAATTATTTTTGTATAGACATCCTGTTTTTGGGGTTAATTTTGCATCAATTTATTTTTACACTCCACTCCAGGAGTTGGGGTTATATTGTAATACACTGCGACCTTCATTCGATCAGATAATTTTTGTCAGAAAATGTCCGCTGTGCCTGGAGGAATTCATTTTAAATTTAGTATGATGTTTTTTGAGGGGTAGACGGAGGGGGTATCATCCCGGAATCCAGACTTTATTTTTTCTAAATTCCGAAATCCTGAACTACAAAGAAACTTAAAGACTGATGATATCTCGGTTCCCGGTGAAGTTATTTCCCGAAATCTCGGGCTTAAATCATAAAAATCCCAAAATCCCGAGATTAAAAACATGTAATCCCGACATCCCGAAATAGGGCCGGCTCCCCCTCTTTTTTAACAATGATTTTACATTATGATTTTTTTGCTCTACGATATCAACTTCTTGTTTGACAGAACTTGGAAGAGAGGGGTGTACTTGGCACAACAAAGTGTGCAAAAAATTCTTTTTCAATTAACTTGCAAAAATAAGATGATTTATTTGTGAGATTTTTTTTCCATTCTCCTGATCTTAGGGAAGAATAAATCACTCAACAAATAAAAGTCTGTTTACAGTAATTGTATTATTTGTGTTATATTGTTACCTATTTATGAAGAATTAATGCATAGTTGTATTGTGCCATACAATTTTCTCATAAATTATATTCTTAAAGTAAGATATTAATAGAGAATTTTCCTACAATTATTATTATGAGTTTATTCTTATATATATATATATATATATATATATATATATATACACACACAAATGGGCATTTGAAACCTTAATACATTGTACTGGTAAATAAGGAAATTCATGATCAATTCTGTTCATTTTAGATACAAAATATGCTGTCTAATAAACCAATAACATTGTAGATATTGTTCCTTGCTAATATCAATATTATCATAATACATGTACTAGAGATATACCCTTATTTTTATTGGTTGATTCTTAAGAAAATAGTATTTTATTGTAAATTGCAAGATTTTTCGCAAAAATAAATTTACTTGTCTATCTTTGAAATTTGAAAATTTTAAAAATTAATTTTATTGTCAATCTTTGAAATATTTGGCTAGAAGGAACATTTTTATTTATGGATTTATTTATAAAGAATTAATAAAGATTCGATCAAAACAAACATGATTTGAAAGTCTTTCATTCACACCAGAAATATCATGGTATATATGTTATTGAGACAGGGTAATTTAAACTCAATATAATATTATTAAAAACATGTAAAAATTGTCTTGTAAGGACATGCTTATTGTGATCATGCACAAGCAAAATTGTTTACTATTTGATGAGAAATAGTTTGTTGTTGAAACTGTGTATTTGGTGTGGATAAATGATATTTTTACTGTTGATATAGTTTAGGTATGACATTGTTATGTCCAGGGCTTTCATCTTGTTCATGACTAAGTAGTGCTAATGCCAGTATGACATGGCCTTTAAGGCCTTCTGAATGTAGGAAAACAGGTGTGTTATTTACTTAGATTATATTTTTATATTATTTAGAGAGAAAAAAATTAAAATTCAATGTAGCACCAAAAATACAAGATACTTGCCAAACTTTGATTTATATACAACAGGAATAAGGTGTACTGAGAAATGAAGAAAGTATTAGTCAGGGATTCATACATTTTTGAATACTCTGTATAATGTTTATTAAATACACATCATTCCCATGCATTAATCAACATTCCGTCCATATACATATGTTCTAGTTATATTTTATTGTTAGATTATATTATACAGAATTTGTTATTTTTTTAGCATTACATTGTGGTATACTGCACAGAAGTGTGGTGGAGAATTATGGATAAATTTACAAATTTACAAATTTAAATTCATGTATATTCAATCATTTTCAAATATTCTAAATTTGTGATTCAAAATGATTTATTTTTCTACAGCTAATATGTAGTATTGTGACATTCCAAGATTTTAGCTTTTATTGGTACATGTAGTTAAACATAGGTTGTGAAAATAAATTTTCAAATTATGAGATAATGTAATTTTTTTATAAGGAATTATTTTTATGAATACACTTTTATATGAAAAAACCTCAATATTTGAATCTCAATATAAATATCTTTATTGTTTTGATCAACAGATGGTTTTAACAGTGATTATTATCCTATAAAGTGGAACTATTATAGTAATCCTGTTATTTATAGAGTATGGATGAAGTAAAGGGATCTGGATGCTATATACAATATATTTCACAATATTTTCACATGCTGCACATTATTTTATATATTTAGGACAATGAGTCCAAAAACATTAAAATATTATAAATATGCTTATATTTTCTTTATACATGCCACGAACCTGAAAATTTTGTATCATTGACAATTGTTTGAGGATAAATCTTGGGACCTCAAAGTCTCGTAAAATTCTGAAGCATTTGGACACATTAAAATATTTAAAAGTTGTCCCGAAAGTTGCATTTTCTAAATATATGATACTTATAAGAAAATTACATAATCGTTATATGCTATATTTTTTAATTTTTATTGTCACATGATGAAGCTCTTTTTGCATTGAATTGATAACAATATTGGCTAAAATGATGAATTGTATCCTTCAGGTGATTTTTAGCTGGAGAGCTATTTTCATACCTATGGCATCAGCAGCATCAGCAAAACTTCAACCTTGCTTGTGTAATGGAGACCTTAAGAACTATGATGTTTATATTTAGTAAATGACTTGCTTGTGATGAGAGCTTTATTGTGGTACCATACTTGTAGACATTTTGACCTTGACCTTGACCTTAGGGCAATTAAAAAAAAAAACTATCTAGAAGGTAGGCTTTAAGTGGTAGGATGTTCATTTTGAAATGTAACTTCCTTATGATGAGAGCTTTTTAGCAGTACCATATTTGAAGACATATAGACCTTGACCTTTCCCTGAGGGTAATCCTTTAAAAGCTTTAACCTTGCTTCTAGAAATTAGTTGTTTGGCGGTAGGGTGTTCATATTTGTGTGACTTTCATGTGGTGAGAGCTTTCTGATGGTACCATATATTAGAAAATTTGACCTCAACCTTGCCCTAGGAGCAAAATTTTATTCTTGCTTCCAGAAGCAAGACATTTAGTGTTGAGATGTTTTTATTCAGTGGATGACTTCCTTATGATGAGAGCTTGCAGGATGCTCTCAGAGCCGTTTATGCATATGCAGAAACAAAATTCATAGTAACTTCGGTATTTTGTTGTTTAGAGGTAGGAACAGTTTTTTAGAGAATAAGTCTGTTCATAATCCTAAGCAGATAATCACAAATTAAGGTAAAGTGCTTCAACAGCTAAATTTATAATAACAGTCACACAGAATAAAGCTGAGATTTAGAAGATAATGACATTGCAACTTTGCATCAAGCATAATGTTAAATTTTAACACAGGGATATATATTTCTAACAGTGTCTAAATGCAACAATCTAAAAGAAAGTGCTTTTTGGTTTCAGGGGAGCTTTCCACAATATGCATGCAGGATCCAACCTGATTTTTCTTTGAAGGCAGTGATACACTCTCTTGAGAACTTCTTGTTATGGTCCCATTTCTAGTAAAGTATTAGATATCTGCTACTATGGGACATAATATCTCCATAAAAAGCTTAAAGTTAGATAGTTATTCGCTATTATCTTATTCTGAGCTCGGTTAATCTCAATGGGGCTTTCTCAAACTACTATAAATCATTAAACAAAAAGATAAATCCTACAATGACTGAAAATTTTAATCACAGGTGACAATCCGCTAGAAAACTTTAAAGACAAATGCAAAATTAATGATAGGAAATCTGGACAGCCAGGTTTGGTTCCTTCAACTAGTAAAAGCCAGCTGTAAAGTTAAACAGGTTTTTGGCACCCAAATCCTTCAATGTGCGTTGTTTAATCTTTTTGTTATGCTTCATTTTACTTCTGCATTCATGATAGAACGGCCATTAAGCATATGACCAAATCAGTTATCCCGTTCTACTTTTGTTCTCCAGGATGTCCAGACAGATCCCATAAGCAATAACTTGGTACCTGTAATATCAAAAGCAAGCTGAAGGGTAAAACAGTTTGTTTTTGCACTTTAAACCTTCAATGTGTATAGTCATTAAGAATCTCGCAGTATGATATGCTTCATTTTACTTATGCATTTGATTCTTCATTGAAGACACATCAAACCATGTGACTAAATCAATTACCCATTTATTCCTTGTTCTCCTGATCATTCAGTCAGGTCACATAAGCAATGTCCTCTAAAATAAATTGATCAACTTAATCAACGTGGCTTCATTTATACTTGCCTGGTTCACTTTGTATTGTTAAAAATAAAACCAAATGGACTAAAATTCTAACAATCGATACAGTGTGATATTGAACGAATTTATCACATTTAAGGATGTTTGCTGGTTAAATTTAAAATAACGAGGACTTCAATTAAATGTGATTTTTGTTAGAAAATTGAAAAAGAAGAAATTTAAGCCAATGAAATTGATAGGTTACCGATGTAATTTTTGAGATATAAGTGTTTTAAAAAATGGCGGGAAACTGAACTCCTCTGCATTTTCCATAGGTTTAACATGATCAATGTTTATAAAGATAATGAATGTGACAAAATAACACCAATTGAATAAAAATTTTGTCAGAATGCTGCAAAAAAATGTATAAAATGAATTTATGGGAAAAAATAGGGGGTCAACTGGCAAAAAATCATAAAGCTATAAAATGGATAAAACCAGAGAAATCCGAAAATCTGACAAAATCCATAAACATTAATAGCAAACATCCTTAATAAAGTTTACATCTACCTATATATACAATTTGTCTCTCCAGTAACTCAACATTAAGTATATAAAAATTTCCTTAATAAAGTGTACAACTAAAAACATCCCAACAAGAAGTTAAATTATGAATGTCATTTCTAGACATTCCCAAATGTTTTGATTTGATCTGCACTGAAGACACATAAGTTGTCGAAATGGCCATATGCAGACAAAAAATTTTACAGTTACTTCGGTATTTTGTTATTCTATGCAACTAATTTTAAGTTTGCAAAATAAACTTTACTTTTCATGAGATTTTCATTCAACGCTACTCTTTTCACTAGACAAACTGAAACTTAACTCTAACAAATTTGGTTACACTTACAATAGTTAATGTGGTTTTAAATTGTGTTCGGTGGGTTGGTATTATATTTTAGATGACCATCCCTAAGGAACGTATTCATAGATCTGTGAAACTACATAGCATATAAGATCAAATTTTTACCACAATGGCCTCCTTTCAAAATGGTGCCCTGTAGGTGTGCATATTATTGGTGTTCAAAGCGGTCAAATGTAGGAAGTTGAAACCTCGAGCAAAATTGGCTTTGCATCTTTTCTGATAAAAACCAAAATTCATGACAAACGTCTTAATACTTTGCTTACAACACACAGGCACTTGTTTCAAAAAATATGTCAGTCCCTCCAAGATTGTATGAGAAACAAATTCTAAGAATTTCACTTCTGAAACAATTGTGCAGTTGGAAATAAACCTAGGCACAATGGTTCTCTTTAAAATTGTATTCTGCAGATCTATCCTATATCCAAGATGCCGTCCACAAAAAAAAAGTTTACTTTGGCCGCTACAACATAATTTGGAGATCTTCTGGTCCCGTTTCTAGTTAAGCACTTGTCCTTGTCTCCTATTAGCCGAGCAGATATCTGCTGATGGATGGGGTATTATTTTCTTCATAATTGTTATCTTATTCACAGCTCGGATTCTCAATGATACCTTGAGTCTTAAACTAATATAATTATAAAAGAAGAGACAACAGGAAGCTCCAAAAATGACTGAGAATTTCAATCACAGGCAACAGTCCTCCAAAGAACTTTACAACAAAACATAAAGACAAAATACGAACGTAAAAGGTAACGTTAGAAAATTTGTACAGCCGGGCTTGTTTACACCATTATGTTTTGTTGGCACCCAAAAGCTTCAATATGCGTCGTTAAGAATCTCTCAATGTCTCATTTCTCTTGATTCTTCATAGAATAGCCATTTCGGATTTGACCAAACCAGATTTCTCTAGAACACCTAGTCAGATCACATGAGCAATGGCCTTCTCTAAAAATCAATCAACTTGCCTTCACCGGTACTTGGGTGTTAGTGAACTTGAATTCATACAATTGATGCGGTATGATAACGAATTTAAGTACAACTAAAAACATCCCACAAATAACTCAATACCGAACTTACTGTAAATTTAGTTTCTGCATATGGCCCTTTCGTCAAAATGGGTCTCTTCAGTGCAGATAAAATCTGAACATTCGGAAGAACTTAAACCCAAAGATGTTAAAAAATGATATAGAAAAAATAACCAATATCATCTAAATGGAAGCCAAAATTAGCCAAGGACAAAGCTTTGCATGAGGGAGATACTCTTTAGTTTTCAAAAAAAAATTACAATTTACAAGGAGTGAAATATAAATGTCATTTCTTGACCACCAATTTTAACTCTGCAAAATAAACTTTTCTTCTTTGTAAGATTTTCATTCAACTCTATCCTTTTCACCAGACCAAATAAAACAATACTTTAATCCGTAATACATTTTTCCACAAAAGACAGTATTGTTTAAAATTTCTTAACAAAATAAGTCGATCTAGGTAGCTGTCAGACAAAGGAAGCCGTACAAAAATGAAGAAAGAATTTTAAAATAATAAACTAAGAAAGTTGCCCAAATTTTGGAGTAAACTCCTTTAACGAGGTTACTTTGGTTTATTTATATAGTTTTAAGCTTTTTCTCAACAGAATAATAATAATTTTTTTTTATTTTAGTTTAAATTGTATTTGGCAGGTTTGTATTTCATTTTAGATGACCATCTTAAGACATTAGATCTTATATGGGGTGACATATTCAGAGATCTCTGAAACTACGTAGAGCTCTAACCAATTTCAATATGAATTCAACCTCACCACAAAGATCTCTTTTAAAATGATGTCCTGAAAGTCTGCACATTATTAGTGTCCAAAGCATTCGCTTTTAGAAACATAGTTGGCTTTCCATGTCATTTGATTTTAATGTTGCTGATGAGAGGTTACTCCTTGAAACACGTGTACAGCATAACTAAATTTACTGTTCATTTTTGCAACTTTGGTTTTTTTTTTGTATTTTAACACTGAAACATGTGGGAAAGACCGTTTTGTATTTTTTTTGAAACTGAAGTAAAAGCAAACTTCTTTATAAAGTCAAACTTTGCTTACAGCAGAGCATGATTTCGTCAATCCTGGAGAACATATTTTTACGTTAGATTTTATGATAAACACATTCAAAGATCTTAAAGAAATCAATATCTGACCACGTTCCAAGGTCTGCACCTCTAAAACCATTTGACCAGTTGGAAATAAACTATTCATTATAGTTCTCTTTAAAGAAGGGTCATGTATACCCACCCTTTATCGAAGATGGCACCCAGTAGGAAAAAAAAACATGTAGTTTAAAGTTGGACCTACAACATTTTCTAAGCATAATGTGAAAATGAGACTGTTTACCACAGAGGTTTATTTGACTACCTGTATCGGTCATGGTCCAGGCGCTTGAGAGCCTCTTGCTATTCTCTTCTTGTTCTGGTCCCATTTCTAGTAAAGTCAAATTTGAACCCTTAATGTGCAGATATCTGCTATGATCGGACATTTTTCCATAAAAGACATAATGGGAAATGGTGATTCAGTATGTTATTCAGAGCTCTAGAAACTTCAGTGGGGCTTTTTATGATATCATGAATATTTTACGAAAGAATATGCAGTAAATGAACATGAGTCTGAATTTAAACTGCTATTAATTATTATATCCGCTCTTTGTACTAGGTACGAAAATTACATAAATGCCTATACAAACAACGGTTCATCGCTAGATCGGCAGAATGTGCTACAAAACCTACTAGTAATATGTCTCCCCTTCATATATTTGGTATATATGCATAGTTTCGTGGCGGAGTGTCGCGTATATGAATTAGGTCACTGTGACCTTGACCTTGAATGTCAGGGTCAAACACTAGTAATTGATTTTTTTAAATAGTGTTCTTTTCCCTGGCAGAAGTTTTCTGTCTTAAGGCTAAGTGTGTTCATATTTGGTATGTATATACATTGGGTGGTGGTGAAGTGTCGAGTAACAGAATTAGGTCACTGTGACCTTACTGCCAGGTTCCCCACCCCTACAATTTTAACAATTATTGATTATCTTGAAAAGGGTTGAGATCCCCACCCCATAACCATATATTATTTTATTACTCATGATTTGATGAATTACATGGTGCAGACTGGAAGTCTCTATAATATATATACCCCCTCACTTATTTGTTGTCCCCGCCCCCACAATTTTAAGAATTATCAAATATCTTGAAAATAGTTGAGATCCCCACCCTAAACCATATGTTATCTGATTACTCATGATAAGATGAATTGGATGTTGCCTCTAGGATTGATACTCCTAACTTTTGGGTTGTCCGCCCCCACAATTTTAAGAATTATCAATTATCTTGAAAATGATTTAGATCCCAACCACACAACCATATATTATCTAAATACTCATAAAAGATTAATTAGATGTTGCATACTGGGATTGATACCCCTCACTTACTGGTTGTCCCCCACCCATTACATTATTAATTATCATGAAAACTGTTTAAATCCCCACCCCTAAACTATATATACATTGTATTCTTATTGTTTATGATAAGATGAATTGGATGATGCGTATCATAAGCCAAAAGGGGAGCCCAAACCCACACCCTACCCCCTCCAATTTAACACTTTATACTACTACTACAATCCCTTGATTTAATTCATAGACATTTCTCCCGTAAGAACTGTGAACGGAGATATAGGTAGAGAACAAGCATACTTTGTGAAATCGAACCGGAGAAATAAAATACAGATGAAGAAGTGATTCAAATGTTAAGAGTGTCTGATCGACAAAATATCTGTCTAGTTTGAATGGCTTGCTTTTCAACAGTCTAATGGAATTCCAATGGACACAAACTGTGCACCTCTTTTAGCCGATCTGTTTTCTCCACTCTTATGAGGGTGGATTCATCGAAGGGCTCCATCAAATTAAAGATAAAAAATAACCCAACCCTTTAATTTTATCTTCCGTTATAAAGATTTTTTGTCATTAACAACCCTTGGTTTGGTGATTCTTAATCTCTTCATCTTATCTTTACAAAAGAGCTAGAAATGAAAGATAATACAGACACTTCCATGTCGGCCTCATTCCTCGACCTTCATAAAAAAAATACAACAGAGGTTTACTACAAACTACATAGTACGCTGTATGACAAACGAGATGACTTCACTTGTCCAATAGTCATGCAACATTCAAACAGCACCAGCATATTAAGCTTACATCTCCCAACTCCTTCGCTGCTCAAGGAAACGTGGTCAATACAGTGTCCTTGTTAAAGCTCTCTTGCTCACAAATAGGCTACTTAAACAATGGTGTTTAAGTAGCAGAAGTTTTACGGTCGACATCACAATCATTTGGATTGCTATGGGGTATATCTGTGTCCCAGATGACACACATCTGTCCCTTTTAACAGCTTAAGTTTGTTTTTTCCTGTATTTGATTTGACTTCATTACCAGAATATACATGTGTTCAACACGGCATGTGACTTATAAGAACTCAACCGGTGCACCTGATCTCAACGATGATTTTATTGAGCCAGTGTGGTTCACCTTTTTGTGTATCCCCATTTTTTTGTGATATGCTTGTGCGGTGTCTGTTTCTGTTTGTTACTGATGTTGTCAAAGTTTTATTATTATTCTTTTTTTAACAGAAGATCCGGTTATCACTTACTTCGTATAAGAAGAGACAAAAGTAAACTCCTACATTGACTGAAAATTTCAATCAGAGGTGACAATCCGCCATAGAAGTTTACTACAAGCGTAAAAGACAAACCACAAACGTAAAAAGACGTACAAAACTTAGGCACTAAAGTTCTCCTTAAAATTGTGTCCTGAAGGTCCATCCCTTATCAAAGACAGGGGCAAGAAGGAAAATATTTTAACATTGGACTCTAGAACATTTTCCTAACATTAGGTTTATATGACTCTCTGGATCGGAGATACCCAAGTGAGCGATACGCTATCTTGAGAACTTCTTTTTAATCTCTTCTGATTCCATTTCTAATTAAGTCAAATTTGAACACTTGTCCTTGGAATTGTTTCCAGTTAGATGTGCAAATATCTGCTATGATGGGACATATTACTTCCATGAAAGACTTAATGGGAAATAGTTATTCATAGTTATCTTATTCAGAGCTTGTTTAACATGATATCTTGAGATTTAAACTGCTATGAATTATAAAAAAGGAGAATCATTGAAGACCCCAAATCAGTTATCCTTTATTGCATCCAGTCAGATCACATATGCAATGACCGTCTTTAAAAATCAGTTGATCAACATACCTTCATAGGTACTTGAGTTGTCCACTTTGTATTGTAAAAAATGAAACTAAATCATCTAAAATTATTATTATCGATTCAGTATGATAACAAATTTATCACAGAGTTTACAAAAGTAATTTGTCTCTCCAGCAACTCCAACTTTAAGCATATAGATGTAAAGTAATAATAAAAAATAAATTATAATAAAAATAATAAAAAGTACAACTAAAAACATCCCCACCAGCAAAGAAATCTTAATGTCATTTCTTGACCACCAAATTCATCTTTACATCTTTACAAGCTTTTCAACTCTATTCTTTTCATCAGACCAATGAAACCTCTAAAATGTTGTCACAATAATCAGTATACATTGTAGTTAAGAATTGTGCTTTGCAGGTTCATATTTCATTTGAGATGACCACCAGTGAAGAAAATAGTTCAACATTAGAACTTATATGGTGAGAAATATTCATAAATCTCTGAAACTGTGCAGTTTATAAGAACCAACTTCACCACATTGATCTCCTGTAAGTCTGCATAATATTAGTATCCAAATGAGTTGCATGTAAACACTGAGACCTATGGACACCATTTTGAGAGGAGACTGCATATTGATATGCCGAAACAATGGAATGCACCTTCGATATTTTGTCCCGTCTGGTGTCACCACTGCACTATCGGGTTTTGATCTGTGACGTCGTGATATCGGGAAAATTCACGCACAAGGAACAATTTTTGAACATGCGTGAAATACCACTTTTCCTGCGAGTTACCTGATAGTGCAGCAGCGACACCATTCGGGAAAAGCAGGAAGGTGAATTCCATTGTCCAAGTAGCAACGAACCTTGATCACAATGACACTCTAATGATTACCATGATAGTTGTGTCAAACAGATCCACACACAATCCCACACAATTTGCACACTATGGCAATTTATAGCAATTGTTGCTGATAGAAAGTAGTAAATAGTAAGCTAAAATTGAAATTTATCAACTAAATGATACCATTATAAATTCTGTGTACATTCAGCAGCATCCAGAAATAAATTGGATAAAGCAAACGAGATAACCGGAAAACATAGTACTGATCACTGAACCCAATTTTTATAAAGATTCACACTGGAAACCGGAACGGAAGATGAAGGGTGTGCCTATACTGTGTAATCTTTAATACATTTCTCGGATCAAATTCAATTTGACTTTGAAATCAAGTATTTTGGCAATAAACAATTTGCCATCATAAATTCCGAGTCAACCAGTGTCTAACGTCGAGCAACGTTAACAGTATTTGAAAATACTGAAGGATAGTAATTCTTTGTTCGAACGCTATAAGGTTCATTGGATGAAAAGACATAGATCGCAGGCAATGAGAAATTCAAGATTTTCATTTCTTCAGAGACCAGATGAAGAAAGCTCGATAATCAGTCAAAGATTTAACACCATGACCTTTAACCGCAACCTTGTTCAAAGATTTCCTAAGTTAACAATTCCAAATAGATACCAGTAGTTATTACGGAATGTTTATATACGCCTTTCTCAATAATAAGAAAGTGTCGGACCATAAAACACTAATCCTGGAAAAGTAAACTAGGGTATCTTGACACGACGGAGGAGAAATCAAAGTCAACTGAAAGCTGGAATAGCAATAGACACTTAGCCTTTGTGTGGCAACTGCTCTTTCCAAGGAAGGAATGATTAGTGAGAATAGTAACCGAACACATAACCCTAGAAAAAAAACAAGACGAGAAGGAATCAAGAAGTCGAAAATGAAAGGCGTGATTTTTTTTCTTTTCTCCAATCAGAATAACTTGCGAGAGAAAAAAACGCTTGTAAGAAAGAAAGGTCATTTCAACTTTTATAGCAGGCTGAAAATGTGCCAGACATAAAGCTGGCAACACTGAACCTAAATTCAAATTGCGAATTCAAAATCCCTGTCCTTTCCCTCCAGACTGAATTTAAGACGCAAATTAGCTCATTATTTCCAAGATTCGTACAGACAGATGAGGCTTTAGGTCTGAACGCAGCAGATATTTACCCTTTGATGGCAGAGGGGAAGACCATTTATCTCGAAAAGGAAAATAGAAAAATCAACTTTTGGATAACAAAGATTCGGAATGGATACAATTTCAAGCCAAGACGCCAAGAGAAAATATTTTTGATTATATATCGTACATGATATTAGTGGACCTTCTAACTAATCTAGGGATATGTCTTGAAGCCACTGAGAAAAAATGTCTTTCTGTGATTAAATCGGACATGATTTAACCCTACCGCTAGCTGTTGCTAGTGCCGGTACCAAGTCCGGCTATCCCGAGTTCCTATCGTAATCTGTGTTTGTCTTTTGTTATTTTATTGTTTTTCTTGTGCAGTTCCCTGGTTGGTTGTGGCATGTGATTGTAATGTTCGGCCATTGTAATTGTTTCCTGTTATCGTTCTTCATTAATGCGTCATTTTTTAAAAGATTTTCTATAGATAGATGAAAAATGAGTCTTGCTCAGAGAGAGAGAACACCATATTTAGCGGTCTGGTAATTAAAGCACAAGGAAAGAATCTCCTCAGTCACAAGAAACTGAAAGTAAAAGTGTACCTTCCTTATTTTGGGGGTAGGCAACCACTGTTGTGCTACTGCAAAGCACAACATAGATGATAGTCTTTTAAAGTCCAGCGCGTGGGATCTGACATGAATGTTCCGAAATCAGATTTGCAGTTTTCAATTCTTCCGAAGTTCCAAAAGATAAAACTGAATTTTGCGAAAGTGAAGTCATTCCAAATGAAGTTTATTCTGTATGAACTTTGTAAAATTTCTAAGAATGATCTTACAAGCTTTTATTGTTTGTTGAGACAGAATTTATTTTACGAACCGAACATGAACACCAAATTTGTTCTCTTGGAAAAAAACGAATATCTGTTCTGAAAATGTGCCCGTCAGAAAAAAGCCGTACGAACATGATCAGCACGCTGAGCCAGAACGCTCCCTTTCCATAAAATTAGGACACCTAGCTTCTGGAAAATTTTATAATAGTGCGAAAGTGGGAAATCGAACTCCTTAAGAAGTAAATTGATGAAACTAAGGACTTATGTGTATGAAGATAAGTCAAAGCAACTTCGTAGTTTAAGCGAAAACTAAAGGAACTAGATTAAAAGCTAAATATCGGAGCTCATAATATTGTCGTCCCATACAAGATTTGGATACTTCGGAGAAAGGGCTATTTGGAAATGGAAATACGCATCGACTAAGGCCAGTGAAATTGGTTACGTACCTGTCAGCACAGAAGCCCGAATGGATCTGTTGGTTTCCATTTTGAACAGCTGCAAGGTAAGTATTGGTATAGCGTTTATGCAACGTCTCATGGCTCCAATTTTCTTAGGTCATAGAAAATTCACCAGTAAAATACGGGGACTAGCACAGACTGTGGAACTTCCTATATTGTTGCTGTCTGCAAAACGATAGATAATTCCACAGAAAGAAGAACCTTGTGGTGAAATTGAATTCTTTCAAGAGGAAGCACATCAGATATGGAGTTAACTCAGGAGAGGGGAGAACTTGCGAGCTTTGACTGCTTGTTGAGACAGAAATTATTTAACCAAATGAACAGGAGCTTAAAATTTGTTCTATGAGGGGGGAAATTTGTTCTGAAATGTTCCTCACAAAAACTCAGTCATGAGAAAATGACCAACTCACTCCTTTTCAATAAATTAGGACACATAGCTTTTGGAAAAAATATAACTGTCGAAAAGTTAGAGATCGAACTACTTACTGTAAGTGAATTATTCAGATAAATGTGAAACTAAGTACGTGTGTATGAAGATCAGCAAGAGCAACTTCGAAAGTTTCGGCGAAAACTTAAGGGGCTAGGTCAAAAGCTAGGTAAAGTTCGAAGCTGATAAATCTTGTTGTCCCATTGGTAAACGTTAATGCCTGATCTCATGCCTCAAATTTTCTTGGGGTCATAGAAAATTCATCAGTAAAATCCGAGAACTTGCACAGACTGATGAACATCATGTATTTTTACAAAAAAAGGAAAAAAAATCTCCGAAAGAAGCACCTTCTGTATATCTACTGGAACTGAAAATGGAACCAAAGTAGCTGAGAGAGGTGGTAACGAACAAAAAAAGGGGATTTTGACTCTCAAACAATCGACAACATCCAGGATCTAGTAGTACAATGTAGTTAATTAAATTTCACTGATTTATAAATCGGCTTGACTTCGCTTCTGTTGCAATATTTGGAAGAGAGTAGGAAATTCCTCTCACACCCGATATGTCGATGTAATAAGGACCTAGGGGCGAGTACTAGATTTCTTACTCTCTCTTGGAAATTTCTGAGAGGGATTAGAGCAGAGGAAGAAACGGTTTTACGACGAATGGGGTAATGACAAAATCACCGAACAGAGTGGTCAAGAGCCGAAGTCCATGAGACAAAAAGACAAAACAGGTGGAGACCACCGAAAAAATTGTCGACCTCAATGGTCCTTACTTGGTACAGGCATTTCAAGTGAAAATTGCTGGTTAAACCGGTTTCATGGCACACCAAACCTCCCCTTCCATTGCATTAGTGTCTGGTAGCAACTCAACTGCTATTGCTATTGAAAGGTCGTAGACAGCTGAAAGAAATGATCATCCCAGTAATAAGTAAAAAAAGTATCTTGAATCAGAGTTAGAACCGAAATTTAAAAAATCTAGAGTCAGATAATCATAATCAAGGATTTGTCATAATATAAAAAATAAGCTAAAACATGAGCCCTCAAGAAGTTTTAAGCTGACTACGACAATAAAATACTTGTAAAAGCACTTGCATTCATGTCAAGTATTACGTAGCATAAAGGTAAATTGCAGAATAACGTTAACAGTTTAAAACACATAATTACCCATAAAGCATAAAACATATAGCTATATTTCCCTTTTAAACACGATAACAAATATAAAGAGCAGATAGCAACTACAACAAAAGCACATTCTCACAGATGTACTAGATGATGCTTAGAAAATATTTTTGTCAATACTAAAAACATTTCATTATAGAAATTTATGTCTAATATTATTATTATAAGAAAATATACAAGACTGATTTTATACTGATATAGATAAAATAAGGAATTGTGTCCAATCCCCTTTGTCATTTTGATCAAATAAAATTGTTATAAACAAACAAATAACGAAATAATTCTCCAACGGGTTGCAATATACCATGATCAAAATCATTTCTTAATATTTGATTTTTTTAAATAATTATAAAACTGATTATTTAATACTCTGACTGATACTTAGATACATTCCTCAATATTTAAAAAAATATATCAGAGAATGATATTTCTGTCGTACATGAAAATACGCTGATTTCTAACTAATATTAATAGGGCAATAAATTCCTAAAACCTAATTTCCAAATTACAGGGACTAACTGTTTGTAAAGCTTTACCAGAGACAAATGATGTCTCTGACTCTCCTTAGTCGTATAAAAAACTGAAAATGTGCCCACAGAAAAGAATTTTTTACGATGACCAATCTTACATGGCATATGTAAATTCGCTTTGGGAACTGAATGATCATCAGAGAAAAGTAAGTGAGAACCGAACCGTCAGAAAATGAGGAAATATCTAAATCGTTGAAAAAATCAGATCATTGCCAACTTTATATCCAGACATTTAGACAACGGGGATGACAAATTGCTACCTGTGAATCGATATATGAGAATAAGTGATAGTCGAAGATTTAATCCAAATATCTCCTTAAATACTGAAGTTGAAAAAAAATGTGGTGTTATCCAGCGATTCACAATACATTCATACTTTAGAACAAGTAGAAATTACTTCCTTTTTAATTTGAATAATTGACATGTTTTCGCCGTTATAGCCATGTAAAAGTCGTTGACCCCACCTTCAGATTTACGAATAATACTGGTAACACTTTATTTCTCCGAAAAAATGTCTTAAAACAGTTTAATTATCGATCCTGATACTTCCAATCTTATTTGAAAATTGCGATTTTTGACAACGAATCTACAACATGGCTTGACACCGGAAGTTTTGAAAAGAGCGGGAATTTTGAAAATTGTTTACCTATGTAAAAAGAACCCGAAGGATAAACAACAGTAAAAGAAGAAATGTTTTGTTTGTGTGAAATAAAAAGATTGACACATGAATTTTCAAAAAAATCTTAATGTAACATTTTGTCGGATTATATTTTAAAATGGTATTGGGACAATGTAATGTATAGTCCCTGTGCAGACACAAAAAATATTGACAGGTCACACTTAATTATCAGGCGCGTAGCTAGAGTGTTAATGACGTGGATCCGAAGCACAAAAATGGCGAGAGATCTGGGGTAGCCTTAGGGCTGATCGAGTCTGGGGGGGGGGCGAAAACCCCTAGATAGGCACAAGGAGGCACAGGACCGCCACCTCGCGGAAGCTCCACATGCATAGAGAATTGAAATATTGTAAATAATTCTTCTAATATTTTAATGAGTTTTGTCAATTTTTCTGATTTTGATCTTTAAGAGTACTTGAATGGTAGATTCAATAAATGTGTCCCTGCCTGACCTTCTTGGCAAATCAAATGTAGTGATGTTGTGACTGATTTATTGTTTGCTGTTCCTTTGTAAAAAGATAACAAAATTCTGCCGTGATTGTGTTTGAATGTACACAATATTCTGTCTGTTTCCTTCCACATTTCATGACATTGTGTTTTCTTTAACACAGAAGAGGACAAAAGATATACACGTCACAACCTGACGGTGAAAATCGGTTCTATTAAGATATTTTTTTGAAAAAAAAATTTTTCTGGTTGGTGTGTGTACACATGAGATGGATATCCTTCAAGCTTTTGTATTTGTGTTGCCATTTGTACAAATATCAGTGTCTAAGTTTTTTCCAGTACCGAGTTTGTTTTAAATGTGCATGGTGTACAAATTTTTAGAAGGTATTAATATTTATTAAAGTATTAACAGAATCCTTCGGAAGTTTTGAGTTGGATTATTCTACCATTGTGCGACAGTGTGTTACCAGCACACTAGGCTTTTTACTCGCAGATTAGCAGTGAGCACTCTTTGACCCAGTCTTACTAATCAAACTGCGTGTTGTCTCATTCTTTTCCCTTTTAAGATAGTGGTCATGGGTAAAGTAGTCTATCTGTATTGGGTTTTACTAGTATGTTTATTATACCACAGGGAAACGGGATAGAGAAAGAGGAGGTTTGGTACACATAAACTGGTTTAATCCTACCGCTGGCTCTTGCTAATGCCAGCTATCCCGAGTTCCTATCGTTGTTTGTTTGTCTGTTGTCTTTTATTTGTGTTTTTGTAGTGTGGTTTCCTTGTGGATTGTGGCCTGTGGTAGTGGTTTTCAGACATTGTAGGTGTTTACTGATATCTTTTTATGTTTTAATTGTTCATCGATCACAAAATGTCAGTGCGACACGGTAATGACAAATGGTAACACAAAAACCAAATATGCGACTACGACATGGATGCAAGTAAAAATGGATGAAAATGAGGTCAACTTTCAGTGACTGTTTAAATATCGTTGTCCGACTAATAATAGTAGTTGGTTCCGAAAATGATTTGAAATCGTATTGGACAAGGATGAGATCGTGTTCGATAGAAAAGCATCTCCTTTTTCTAGTACAATGCCGTAATGAAAAAAATCCAAGTGGTAGAGAAAGACTTAATCCACTAATGTTTGAGACAGATATCTCGTAGAGAAAGCCAACTTCTTATGTCAACTCCATGAGACTTTGCTACTTTAAAAAACTAAATAAGAAATGATAACTTAAATTTAAAGTTTATTACATCTTCGGTAATTTTGTTGTTTGACACTAATTTTACCTTGATGAACAAGTAAAGGGATATGGATAAATGTGCATCTAGAAAGGTCAAAAAGCCGCTGGAAAAGGGGGAGAAATGGGTAGGGGCAGGAAATTTAGCCTTCTATACGCCCCCAAGTGAGTCTACTCTCCTTAGAAAAAATATGAAGGGTTCTTTGTACTATATGGAGCGTAGCGTTTCTCCGCATAATTCGTCTGCAATGGTTCGCGGCCAGGCTTTCTGTATTATGACCTGAATACCCCGCATAGACATGGCATTCCCCTATCCACCACCTGGGGACTCGTCCGGCAGCTCTGTAGACGGAGCTCCTGGAATCTGAATCAGTTGCTGGGTTCAGTGGATATAGTACCGATGTCAGGATAAAGAGGTTGATTTGAGGAATAAGCAGTTTTCGAGTCTGCACTGGATGTAGAGAAACACGCCAATTGAAGCCAATGTATAAAACTGTATGATGAGATGGTCTGATCTTCTTCAGCTGTACATTCAGCTTCCGAAGCGGATGGACCTTGTTTCGGTTAGAAATATAGAAAATATTTTATGATTGAATCGAGTACTAACACTGCGTCAATCTAATATCAGATATACGAACACTTACCAATCCGAAAGTGAAACATTTTTTTTTTCTTTTTTGGGTTTTTTTTTGTTTTGTTTGGTTTTGTTTTTTGTTGTTTTTTGTTGTTGTTGTTNTTTTTTTTTTTTGCGAAAACGACGTGGAATCACGTGCTGCCCTGTCGTGCCTCCGGGTAGCTACGCGCCTGAATATGTGTTGTTTAATGCGTTACCTGTAACCTTAGATTTTGATTCAACTGCACACTTGTATATTGTGCTTTCCCTCTTCAGGTAATTTTCGACAGGTGCCTAATTATCTTTCAATATACAGTCTTGTACGTACAGGTAAAACGGCCGCATTTCAACTGAGGATAAAATACCTTTCAACTGCGCGAGCCTGCGCGAGTTTTTTTTACCTGTAATCGTCGAGGGAAAATGAGTAAAAAAAATAGCCAAATATTTCTAAGTAAATTTATTTTATTTTGTATGAGGTGATTGAAAAAAAAAATATTTCTAATAATTTTATAAAACTAAGTGGTCAGGTTTACAATAATGAGACAGAATATAAGTTCCACTGTTATATTTGTTCCAAAGGAAAATATATTACATATTTTTTCCACCAGAACAAATATAATATTTGTTTCTGACGGAATGAATTGCATATAATATTTGTTCCCAAAGGCAATTATTTTATGCATTTTTTTTTTCAAATGGAACAATATAGTCAACCTTCCGGCAGTGGGCAGTGGAAACAAAAGATATTGATATTCATTTATTTCAAATGTTCCTTGAATAAATGTCTATCAATACTTCCTGGCAAACATTTTACGTGTATGATGGCACAAGGCTTTTACATCGAACGACAAAAGCATTCTACCTGTATTACAGAAGGCAATGTTTTGACAATATTATGGTTTTGACATTTAACACAATCTGGGCACACTGAACCTATGCTGCATTGGCGGATCCAGAGAAGGGGGTTCCGGGGGTTGGAACCCCCTTTTTTCTGGACAAACATGTATTTTTTTTTAAAGAATATCCAGATGTTTTAATTAAGAAATACCCCAAAAAAATTTTCGCGCCTCGCTCCGCTCGGAGATATTTCTTTTTATTTCCAATTGGAACATCCTTTTCTAATTCCCTGTATCCGCGCCTGTACTGAGTCGTCATATAAGCGGTAGGTTGATGCATCATTAAACCTCGTTTAACCTACCATTTTATTTATAAAATGCCCATTCCAAGTCGGGAATATGACGGCTTGCATAAAATGTTTTGTGTTGGGTCGTTTGTACTTGAACGGCTAACGGATTTCTTTCCTGGTCTGTCCCTCTAATTGCTATAATGGACTTTTGTTGTCACCTTTATTTATTTACAGAAGAGTTCCTTGCAATAAAATTACAGGTATATTACAGGTAAATTACAGGTAAAAAACTCGCGCAGATGAAATGTATTTTCTCGTGCAATTGAAAGATTATTTTCTTGCAAATGAAGGGTGGATTCGCACAAATGAAATGCACCGGGTAAAACAATACAGACACGTGTATTTAATCAGAGATATTGGAAACTTGTTAACTAATCAGTTATGTGACAACACCAAGAGGCCTCAAATTGGTACGATTTTTTTTGCAGCATACTCCTCCTACAATTCTTATCATAGAAAAATAAAAAATAGCTCATCATACTTCAAAATGAGTCAGAACTATTTTTTCGATATCTTTAAAAATAAGTTTTTTATGACGAGTATAAGTTAACATATTGAATTTGAATTTGAGAAACTGTGTTATTTTAGGTTTTTATATGGCGTAGGATGTCAAACACTGCTTTTTCTTATATAAAGTAGAATTTTTTTAAATATATCTTATAAAAGACGAAACCTTGCCATTTCGCTCATTGAAAATTTTATTTCGATATCTTTATTCACTTTTGAGTTATCGGCGGGAAATCTAGTGGTATAAAATTACCTCCCTTCTAGAAAAGCTCTTCTCTGTTCAAAACTTTTTCAGAACAAATTAACAGCATGGCGACGAAAATAAACAATCGACAAAATGTCAAGATTTTAAAAGAAATAAACAAATACAATATTTAGTGAAAACGTCATTCAATCCCCAGATCTTTACTCTGTAGTTAAAAAGAGATTAAACTTGCCTCCAAGAAGAGGTAATATGCGAATTCCTTGCATAATTTACTGTCGTGATGAAAATATTCAACGGAAAGACTGGTCAAAATCAATTGCTATAGAGTGTTAAAATGCATGTACCCAGACAAAATTATATGTACAGATAGATTTTCTAACATAATTTACTTATAGGTCAATTAAGTGACGATTCTTGTATATCCAAAACGCATTCTATGTAACTAGGCAAAATTATATCGTCTTGAAACAACGCCATTTTCCTTTAATACCCAAAATCGCAAAGGGTAATCATCAAAACAAGATTTCATTGGTTCAATCAAGGAAAGGGGCGTGCCTTCAGTTAAAGCCCATTCAAAGACCCCACGTGCTTAGTGAGCAAAAATCGATTTTGTTTATGTAAATAAGACGGTTACCAGGAAGAAATGGTCGTTTTATATACATTATTTCGTCGGAACCGCTGCATGTACCCAGTCCAAAATTTGCAAATGAATCGATAAATATTGCAAAGTATAGTTTTTCCTAAAAATTTCCGTTGTAAAGAAATGCCTAGATCCAAAACACTTTGGAATCAGGTATATTCCGGGAAATCTCATTTTTCATTAAATATATGCAAGAAATATCAAATTTTTTTAAAATTGTCATTTGTCAACATCAAGATACATCACATGAACATAACAGAGTATAAATTTTCTTGTTATAAGTAACTTTTATCAGGTCTTAACAACGAGTTATACATTGAAATCGACATTTTTATCTTTTCTAAAGGAGAGTTCATATTCTATTGTTTAAATACCACCGGATTTCAGACTGTTATGGGATCCGAGTTATGCAGTTTTAAAACTGAGCGTTTTTATTCAGTGGCCACGATCAATCCTGGAATTATATCGAGTTGCAAATCTCTGTAATTAAATGTCTCTGGTTTAATTAATGAAATAAAATTAACACAATCCTATTTTTGCTGATTGAACTTTATTTTCTCCAGGGACATATATAATTTTATTGCTCGAATTTCATCTGAGACTCAGTATATTTAATATCAAGTATAATTTACAAAAAGGAACATTTTACTATATTTTTTTCTGTCAAAACGTTTCGTCTTATATGTTGAATAAAATTTGGTTCAACTGAACGCATGTGCATTGAAACATTTAAATACATTTGTATACTGAAATGAAGATAAAATCTCCATTCTGAAATTCATTACTATTTTATTTGTTTATTTATAGACGTTTTCAGAATTAAAATTGTGGGGCAGCCATCTTGTTTCATTCGAAACACCAAAATCCGACACAGGTAGACAGATTTAACCCGACTCGGGCTTGATCGATTACTTCATTATTGAATGGTACCGCACAGGTAGGGTAATTAAATTGTTAATTACCTGTTCATTCTACAAGTAAGACGCGTGTTAATAGAGTCACTGAAAAGATAAAAGATAAGAGAATGACAACAAATAAGTTTCAAGGCAGATATTAAACATTTATCTGTAATAATATGCTTTTGAAAATGTGCAGTTTGTAGGTACCGTATTCACTGGATGTACCCAAAATGAAAATAAAAATACATATCGGTTTATCCTTTTTGCCCAAGATTACATTAAAAATTAAAGAAATTGATTTTCAGCGTTGTTGTTTATTTATTTATTTTATTTTATTTTTTTTCGACATCGGAATACACAAACAGTGTGCACATATTTGGAATAAACCTCTTAAAAAATGAGTAAATCAAAATTATTTGTAATAATCTGAAAGAAATAAATTATATTGGATAAAGCCTTTTCCATTATTTTTGTTAAAAATAATTTTGTTTGTTATTGCTGCGGTCAAGGAAGTGGCAAAACTTTTATTGTAATGAAGTCAAGATTAACACCCCAAGCTTACACAATGTGTTAGATTCATCGATGTCAAATGTCTACTGTAGATATATCAGACGTGAAAACCTGACAAATGTATACAATGTTGTCTTTGCACGACGGTGGGTCAATGAAAGGTAGAGAGCGTGGGTGTGAATCTTAATTTCGTTAAACTGAAAGTTTTGCCACTTGCTTGACCGCAGCAATATTAATCCAATGCCAAATACACACATGGGACTAATAAAACATTGGTCACAATACACATCATCTTCCATTCATAACCAGATTATGAATAAAATTTCTTCTTTTGAGTAAAAAGAGTCATTGTGAAACTAAAAAAAATCGGAAAAAATAACTAAGGGATACCTTTTCTGTAAAACTTGTGTATTCTGTTTGTCACATTTTCCAAAAGAATTGGAAATATATAGTGCATCATTCCAAATTTTTTTACTCTAGCAATGCTTTTGATTGATGGTTTGCATTCAGTTGATTTAGTAATGAACTTTTATTAATGGGAAAATTAAAAAACACAAGTCAAATCAAGGTCTATTTATCTACAGATGTTTTAAAGGTTAAATTTAATTTTGATTCTTTACTGTTCCACTGGTTCATTTCTTTACAAGTTTCATTATTTGGTTATGAACGTTTTATGTGTATTGCTGAAGTGTAATTTGAAATAGAGTGCCCCCATCAGCTTCGAATGCTTTACGGGTGCATTGTATAATGTGCATTTTTCATAATTTATTAAGCCTGATCGAATTTTCTTTTTAAAAAGGGAGTTCCCCATCGGCTTAAAATATGGTCATTATGTGTTCCGTTCCGTCAGTGATGTGTATTGCATTATGTGTTATATTTACCTTGATCGAATATCTTAACAATTGAAAAAGGGCATCATCAGCAGCTTCAAATTGTTGTGATTACATTGCATTTGTATTCTTTCATTTGGTGTATTTCAGTATACATTTTTCACCTTGATTGAATTTTTTTTTTATTTGAAATGGAGTGCTTTTTCTTTAGTTTGTACTCACAATAAATTGTTTATTGATATAACTAATTTTTGCTTTTGTTTTGTTTTTGTTTGTTTGTTTTTGTTTTTGTGTTTTTTTTGTTTTTTGTTTTTTTTTTTGGTAGAAATAAACACAACAGTGAATATGTTACTTACATGGTTAAAAAGACATGTATTTTATATGATTTAAATTGAATTAAAACAAAAATTGTGAACAGTAAATCCTTTCAAAATTTATGAACACAAAGTTTGACATTTCAACCTTTCAAACTCGTGTATTTCCAAAATTTTCAAGTGCAACTGCTTCAGTACACATCTTGAAAAATGTGTATTCTGACATTGTTTTGTATGTCACACACTTTGCCATATTCGCCTATTTTCCATATTCTATTAAAATTCTTTTGAGATTATGTATTTTAAGACAGGTAAACCTCACTATACAAATCACAAATGTTTTTATGTATATTTTTTCTTCATTTCAATTCCTTGTAATCAAAGAATAAAAAATAATTAAACATTTTGTTAAAACAGTTTTGTTTAAAAACTTGTTGATTTTTTACACATTCAGTTAGATTAAAGAGTAGAGTCTAGCTTGCATATTTCAAAGGGTATACAGGTACCTTTGTTTATTGGGACAACATAGAGTTTATTCACAGGAAAGGTTGACAACTTGTTTATTGGGATAGTAACACCTAACATTATACGTACCATTTCAGGTTTTGTGATTACTCTGTGAAATATCAATATTTGAATGTGCTTGAAGCATATATCTTTCGATAGTCCTATCATTTTTTAAATAATACACAAACTAAAAAAATTACAAATTCCAATTTAAACTTTTTAAAATGCAAATTAAATGAGTTCAGGGTAGGAAGTGTTTCTTTTTCAATGATTTATCAGTATAAGTAATGTACTGTCTGTGGTACCGGCGGACCTATCGTAATCAGGGGAGACATCCAAAATTTAATAGAAGGTAACACCCAGACTATCGTTTAGTAAGACACTGTGTCACGTGACTCCAGATTATGAGTTATCGTTCCTATATTATGACACCAGAAAAAAAAAACATCCCCAGTCACTCATATTTCATATATTGTCAGAAGACCAAAATATGTATGGTTAATCTGTTAGTCACAAAATTACATTTTTTGTAAGGTACGTTATTGTCTGTTGCAAAATTAATTGTGGCTTCGGTTTTTTGCTAAATATATAATCTGGTATCTGTACAATTTGTCTATTAACCACTAGCAGTATCACAATCAGTAAACCAGTTCATTTTCCCATAGAGACCAAAATGGCAGACGGTTAGTTTATCGGATTTTGTTTTATTAATTTTTGTTGTAATTTTTAAGCATATTTGTAGAAAATATTTATGAAACCAACTGCATACAACCAAGCTTGTAAGCCCTATAGCAAATTTCGAAGAGAAACATTTGCAAACAAGTAATAAATAGTAGATATTCGACTATAACTACTGTCGTCTTCAACAAACTTCTAACCTCATTTGAAACTGAAAGTCAAGTCCAGGGATGAACGAACCCAGTGGCCCAGCTGGCCATCAGTACCAGCATTTCTGACATTTATTGTTTGGCACATAGCACACAGGAGTCGGAAATTCTATCAATATTTCATTTCAAGATGAAATACGAAGCCCATACAATGAACTTTATTATGAAGTTTCACGAACGGGAGTGCAACAGTCAAATTTCAATTTTTCATTTAGCACTTTTGCGCCTTATTGGACATTACAATTCAATTGCCTCAATGTTTTTATGATATATAATCAACAATTTTACAGCATCTGTTTCCTTTTTAAACATCTGTACCATCCGATTTTCAGCTTCAGTCATGAGAAAGCATTGACACTTTTAGTGACGTGTCATAACAAGTTTGTAATTTACATGTACAAGTTGGCCCCAATATGATCTGTAAATAAAATAGAAAAATATAATTTTTGGACTGGCATGACTGGAAACATATTTTTTACTTTTCAAATTTGGTCCGACTCTAAAATTACTAACTTGTTATTACATGTGACTAAAAGTGTCAATGCTTTATCATACCTGTCAACCTTTGAAAGCCCCAAGAAGGGAGATCTTCTTACCAAAAATTCTCTCAGATAGGGAGATCTCCGTACCAAGATTTTTCCTAAGTAGGGAGATTTGGCATAAGAGACTTTCGGGACATATATTTAGGCCTACCGCTACCGGTATTTTAACAAAATTTAGTCTAGAAGATACTTAAATTTATCATGCAATGGTAGCTTTTACTATACAGATAAAGCCCTACATGTATTGCTTTGCTGTATCCTGCACAGCTGTATCTTGTTCATGTAGACTATGCCCACTTCCGTATTTATGGACAGATACTAGAAATCCCCAAAATATTCTTATTAATTAATATGAAATATTCCATTAAATGAAGTTGTTTATGAATTGCAGGATAAAAGCAATATATAATTAGTGTCTTTAAACATCAAATGTATTTGTACTCGGCACGAAACAGATTGAAATGCTGGCCAAAGGCTTGCACAGCAGTCTGTTTCTAAGCCCTGTGCAAATACAGTTGATATTTAAAGACACTGACTATATATTGTCTATGTATTGATATACCCAAATAAGGTACTATGCTCAAACACCTTTTCATTAATGTATTTATTAACTTGATTTATATTTCCTATGTACATGTTTTGGCTTGTTTGACCCTTAGTATGCCATAGTAGCACTAATTCTCTCACATTACCAATTGATCCTCAGTATAGGTTGACCGTTCCATGTTCCAATTAGGATGACTTTATACTGTTTTAATGTCAGGGAAAAGACCCCTGAATATGGTAATCACTCAATAGAACGATTGCTTGTTTGCTTTATAACATGCAAATATAAATCAAATGGATATGGATATTAAAACCCTTTCAAACTTTAAATTTGAGTTAAAATTTGTTTTTAATGTATACTGATCAATACAAAAGGATCATAACTAAAATGCTTTAGAATAAAATTCTAAAATATTAAAACACAGTTTTTAAAGGGAAATGACTCAAATGTCAAAACACTGTTCTGGTAAAAAAATCTATAATTTTTCCTGCACTCAAAGGACTCAAAGGGAAGTTTAATTATGAAACTAAAGTAGAAAAGAAATTCAATGTTCAAAAAATCAATTATCTGAAGCATTTGACAGGAAATTGCAATAAAGGTAAGCAGGTAATCTCTGACTGACAGGTAATAAGGTGATAACTCAGGTTAACACCATGGAATGTTTGTTTACAACTGAACTAATCCTTTGTGTAATAAAACTATCATTTTTGGCATTTGAATAAAAGTGGCAAAGATTATGAGCATCATACTTCATTTTTGGCAATTTTTCGCAAATCAGGAGATTCTTAGCTCCTGCTTGGGAGACTGGTAGATATGTGAATTTTTGACAAAATATTTGGAGCCTCCCAAAAAAATCGGGAGAGTTGATAGGTATGCTTTCTCATATTGATGGAAAGGCTGACAAGCTGAAAATCGGATTGTACAGACGTATAAAAAGGAAACAGATGCTTCAAAATTGTTGATTATGCAATAAAAACATGGAGGCAATTGAATAGTAATGTCCAATAAGGTGCAAAAGTGCTGAAATGAAAAACTCAAATTTGCCCCTTGCACTCCTGTTCGTATCACTCACTACGTTCGTGAAGCTTCATTTTATGGGCTTCCTATTTCAACTTGAAATGAAATATTGATAGAATTTCTGACTCCTGTGCACAGCACTGGACTAGTAGAATCTACAGATGAGATGGGCTACTAATTATTACAATCAGCCAGGGGCCCAGTCATGTAGACTCAAACATGAAATACATGAGGTATGAATGCCCTTAAAGGCTTTATTGTTAACCATGAAACAGCTCTTTTCAGCTATCCTTAACATGAAATGGGTCAAAATTTAACCATTAATTGTCTTGAATGATAAGTCTGATTCATGAAGTTTTAAAAATTTTGTACCATTTGGAGAAAAACATAATGTCATTTGTCAAAATATATTTTTGTAGAAATATCTGGCAAACTTATCGTGAAGGCATTGATATTACTGTTGATGTCATTTGGCCTAATCTTTTACTGTTAACCTTCATTTGGATACACCCATTCCTACCTTCATACATGTACACCCCTGTCCACGCTGATAAGAAGAGACCGATTTTACTAGTCTCGGGCATAAGGCTAGTGTCTAAAGGCATAGACTGTTATGTATCTATGGTTTGGCCTTACAATACTGTGGAAGTTCTTTTATTCGTGTACATCAATTTTCATGGTTTTCATAATGATGACTATTTCATGTGTACTTAAATTCGTGGTTTCAAAATCAATGCATTAAAGCTCTTCGGAAAATGCATTTTGTTGGGAAATTAATTTCGTGGTTTAAGCGAACCACAAAATCCACGAAAATTAGAACCCCACGAACAATAGTACTTTCACAGTATTCTGGAATTTGGTCCATCTGATCTGTAAGTTTACATGCTATTCTCGGCAGTATATAAATCTGTTATGCGATTAATACAACATGTAGTTCAAAATGCTTTTGCTAATGTTTTTTTTTCTAATACCAGCAAAGGAAAGATACAGATCATCATAATGTCACTATTATTTTAACTCGTATTATATATACATACATATAATACAATGTATTACATTGTAATAGAATAACTGCAGAGAAAAGACCTTTTATGTTGAAAAATCTTATCAGAAATACAGGCATGACAGGGGTCAGGACCATTTCTGAGCACTTGGAAAAACATCAAAGAATTTGTGCTTTTAAATTTTTTTGTGACTAGTTTATTTCTTCTACCTTGAATTTTCTGAAACTATATATAAAATCAATGCAATGTCCCACTATATCATTAAGGAGTGTGAAATATAATATTTTGCAGATCAGAATACAGCAGGATCTGTGGCAGGAGATGCTATGACTGACCAACAAAGTAGCACACCTTTACCCTCTGGTGTTCCAGAAAATGTCCAGGTATACATCATCATTTGAATGCAAATTTTCAAAGTTTACCACAAAATACTAACAGTTTCATCATGCATCATGACTTTCATTGTGTTTGAGAGTGGCCCTCAGAAGGGCTGAAATTTAAACTGTTCTTGTAATTGTGTCATTTTGTTTCATTTATTATCATAATTCTATAATTAGATCACATAGTGGGTATCCTTTAGATCTTGCCTAACAGGATTTTCTATGTTATAGCTTTTGTATCTATATATATATATATATATATATTTAGATGTGCATACATTTTTACTTAGAAATCTTCTTTAAATGGTATACCATGATTGTTTTGGTTACAATTAAAATCATACTTTTATTGTCCGATTAATTAGAATACTGGCTTTCTTTTTTCCAGAAAATAATCACAAGTGAAAAAGAGTTGCAGGAAAACCCATCAAAAAGACCTCGGGTAGATTTACAGTCTTTACCAACAAGGGCATACCTCGACCAAACAGTTGTTCCTATATTACTGAATGGAATGTCTGTTTTAGCTAAAGAAAGGTAAATTTCTTGTTTAACATTATGTGATAGAAAAATCTAAAACTGGAATTTAACTTCATGGCTTTACTTGAAATAACAAAGAAGAAAATTCAGTTAGATATTCTTTTTATCTATTTTACAAACAAAAAACTAGGCAAAAAGGTTGTGAGTTGATGTATTTGAGGCATTTCAGAATCATACCTGCTAGCTGTATGAATGTACATTCACTACAAATAAGATCTCATTTAGTGACTGTAAGAAAACATCCATATTTTTTTAGCTGTTATGCAGTTCTATACTGTTGCTTTTGGTCTAGACTAGACACCTGACAGACGTACCTAGCAGACATCACATACACATGAACATACCGGTAGTTCATTGTCTGACAGTAGTTTGTCAGAAACTTACTGTCAAATTCAAATTATTTCCTTTGAAAATGCTCAAACTGAAGTATATGTAGTTCTTTTTTAAAATATATAATTAATCATTTATCACTTCTTTAAGTAAATTGTGATGTGATTCCATAGAACAAGATTAATTAAAATCTAGCATATTTATACCCCCGTTCCCTATCTGGGATAGTGGGTATACTGTTTTCAGTCTATGTGTGTGTGGGTCAGTGTGTAACACTTTTTTGTCGAATTAATTTAAGCAATGGTAAAAGGTACAGATCTGAAATTTTGTCACAAGCTTTGTATAGTCATGCCATATTGTGGGATGCATTTTCGGACCAATCATAAAACTACTTCCTATTTACCGACTTAACCAATTTTGACACTTGTAGCATTATAGAGTAATTTTCATCAATGTTTTCTCTGCTGTGTTATATGATACAGATCGGAAATTTTGTCACAAACTTTGTATAGTCATGCCATATTGTGGGATGCGTTTTTGGACCAATTGGAATACTGTTTCCTATTTACCAACTGAGTCAATTTTGACACTAGTTATGTCTGTGCTGTATTGTTAGATGCATTTTCAAACCTGTGCAGGCCTCTTAAAGTTGAAGTTCAGAACAGGGGTATTTCTAGTGAGCAGGCGCTCACAGATCCCTTATTTGTTCTAGTTAAACATAGAATCTATTTATTCAATTCATTGACATTGATTATTATATTTCTACCATCAAAAGGGTGAAACATTAAAAGTTAAAGCTTCAGCAATAATTTGTATGGTTAACACTTGAGACTGTAGAACTATGATAATCACTCACTTGTATATGATAAATATTATTTCTCACTCCTTAAACAACTAATAATCATATGTTTTTGAATTTCTCCAGTATTATTGGCTTCTTCAATCAACACTGTGATGTACATGTATATTGCAGACCAGAAACTGAATTTGACATAGTATGAAATTCCATTACTTGAAAACATTCATGAATGACTCAAGGTCAATAGGGCCTCATTAAAATTCCTGATTCTCACAGCAGGAATTCCAAAATTTTCCAGCTTTTGTAGAAAGTTCATTTATTATTTTTGCTCAGTTTAGGTCATTTTTCATCAAAATTTACAGCATTTTTCACTACATGTATCATTAACCAAAAAAATACTTCCATTGGTCAAAGGGTTGGGTGAAAATCTAGGATTTTGTTTTAATGGCCTAAACAATGCAATATTTTTGAAAAATAGTTGTTTCATATTTATGTAGACACAATATAAATTTATTTATTTATATATTTTTATAAAAGAATATTGTCTGGAGACAAGTTCATGACCCTTTTATTATCAAATGAAATACCGACTTCTATCATTTTCATATGTCATGCATGGTTGAGATCATTTTGAGAATAGTGACATGTGTGTTTTTTTCTGTTTCAGACCACCTAACCCTATAGAGTTTCTGGCAGCCTATTTGTTAAAGAATAAGAACCAGTTTGAATAACAACACTGGGTGTTGTATCTTTTGGACACATTTACCATTGGCAATAGAAAGGAGAACTTCATCATGTTTTTATATTCATAGTAATAAATAATCAGAAAAATTGTGCTATTCACCAATAGTCCTTTCTCCCTCTTGCATAGCTCTGTCCTTAGCTGATTTTGGCTTTCCTATTTAGATCCTATTGGTAATTTGTTCCCTATCAGCTTTTACGCATATTTCGGTTCATGGATTTCCAAATGTTTTGATTTGATCTGCACTAATGAGACATAAGTTGTCGAAATGTGCATATGCAGATCCAAAATTCACAACAACCTCGGTATTTTGTTATTCCTTTTCAATTTTGGACAATGAAATAAAAGATATCAGTGTTACAACCTAGAAATAACAATAAACAAACCATTAAGTTAAACATATTACCATACAACTTTCCAAACAAATCGTGAAACCACACTGAATGACAAGCTGTTTGTGGCATTCCGAAATAGTGTCTAGCACAACAATCATCTTATGGCAAATTTCCTGGATCATTAACATATTGTATTTGCAATTCTTCAATGAATATATCAATATTCATACTTAGGAATTCTATTGTACTAGTATACCAAATTATACTGCCTAAAAGGGTTTACCTTGATACTCCAATAATGACAAAATGGTATATAGGATTCTGTAGAACTTGTTTGGTGAACAGAAAACAGACAAAAGTTTTGAAGGAGTTGTTTGATTTATTACTCGAAGAATATTGTTATGTTCATTGAAGAATTGCAAATATCATATGTTAATGATCTGTGAAATCCGCCATAATAAGACCTTTAAAATGTTAAAAGTTATTCCCTTCAAAAAGGAAGTTTCACTCTCTGTCCATCTGTTAATTCATTTACCTTGTCAGTACATGTCTTCTTAAACAACTTGTTGGATTTAAAGAAGTGTCACACATTTGTAGTATACAACCTGAATATGACCATGGAGTAATATGGTTGCTGTTCTAAATTTTTAAGTGGAGAAAATTCATAAATATTCAAATTTTAATGACAAAGGGGGTATCTTTTCAGGGCATGTCCTAAATGGTTTATTGGATTTTGATGAAATGTTTGCAGTAGTAATATATAGCTTAAAGATATGCATGAAGTAATAAGATTCCTGTTCAACATATTTGTCAACTAAGATAATTTTTTAAGAAAAAAAAGGGACAGGAGAGTAGTACCCTGATTGTGCATGTCCAAAATAGCTCATTGGATTTTGATGAAATGTTTCAAAGTTATATAACCTGAAGATGTGCATGAAGGAATATGGTTCAGTGCAAAACTTAAGCTGCATTTTCTATGATTAACCAATTAGAATCAATTAAAACTCCTTTAATTAACTCTGCCATGGGTGATATAACCCAATGGTAATTTTGTGTAATCCAATTGTTTGTTCCATTACACATTTTAACAGATCTTTGCAACACTTTGATTATTTTCAGTTACAAATGTACATTTACACTGGAACTACACATTTCATCCTCATATTTGGCATTGATTGAAGTAGTTTTGCCCAAAACAAAAAAACCATGTATACAAGCAACACTTCCCTAAGACTAGGAGAACTTAACACTCAAATAAGTTTCAAATTGATGGGCATAAAACATTTTGAACTGATGTAACTTACAACTAGAAGTGGTAGCAATTGCAAGTTACATCTAATCCTTCACCAGCTGTCAAGAAATAATAACCCTAATATAATCTAAAGATGTTTTAATGTCGAAGGAACATCCACTGAACATTAAGATCATTGATGTGTAACATGTAGTATCTCGGATATAAACCTTAATGGAAACTTTAACCGAAGTCAGTCAAGTATAAATTGTAGGTCAAAGTGACCCAATTATCACCTGAAACAGCATCACTCTGAAAGATGCATTCACTGACCAATGACAATTGATGTGTAACATGTAGTTTCTCAGATATGAACCTTAATGTAAGCTTTAACCGGAGTCACTGAAGCATAAATTATAGATCAGAGTGACCCAACTATCATCTGAAGCAGCATCACTCTCCAAAAAGCATGCACTTACCAAAGATGATTGATATGCCACATGTAGTTTCTCAGAAATGAACCATAATGCAAACTTCAAGTGAGGTGGAACAAACGCATGGACGGGCGAGATGCTATATCCCCTCCCCAACTCCTTAAGGTGAGGGGATACTAAAAAGATGTGCTAAGAGCACTAATACACTTTCAGGGAAACAGATTAAATCCATCTTTGAACTGAATACTCCATCTGATCAAACTTTATTATTAGAGGTAAGAGGCTATTTTATCCCTGCAGACAAAGGGGTATAAAGGAATCACCCTGTCTGTCAAGTATTCTTATATAAGCGCAACTCCTCTTAATCCACTACAATTATTTTGATGAAACAACACAAAGGAAGGACACTATGTGGTATGAAGGAATATAATTATTGTCCAAACCAGGAGGGGGGACAATTTGAGTTTGACATCTCTTTTATTCGATCTGCAAAGATCTCAACTCTTAATGAAACCTAATACAAAGGAAGGAGAATATATGGAGATATGCGCGAAGGAATGTAATTATTCTCTGACACCAAGAAGAGGAGATAATTTGTCTTAAGGTTTTTTCATTGATTCCATCTGCACAGATAACATTGAAACAACCTCTTGAAGGATTTTGATAAAACTTTACACACAGGAAGGACAGTTTATGAAGATGTGCATGAGGGAATTTAATTATCTTTTGGCACTATGAAGGGGAAAATTGAACTTTGTCCCTTTTTAGCTCACCTGACCCAAAGGGTCAGTACGAGTTATTGCCATCACTTGGCGTCCGTCATCGGTCATCCGTCTGTCGTCCGTTCATTAAATTTTTGACATTTTCATCTTCTTATATTTGAATATCAAAATACTGAAGTTACTGTTAAAGTTTGAGTTAATGGTCTTCCAAACCTTTAGATTTTATCTGCACTGAAGAGACATAGGTTGTCGAAATGCGCATATGCAGAAAATAAATTCACAGTAACTTCTGTACTTAGTTATCTGAAACCACTGAAGCCAATTTAACCAAAATTAACATTAATGATGCCTTGAAGGTCCTTTACAAAGATTGCTCATTTCATCCAATCCGACAAAGAACATGACCACCAGCACTAATCTTAGGCTTAACATTGGACCCTATGGAAAAAAATCACATTTTCATTTTCTCTGAAACCAATGAAGCAAATTCAACCAAACTTTACAGGAATGATGTTTGGTATGTCCTTTACAAGGATTGCTTATTTCGTTCTTATCTGACATATAACATGGCTGTCAGTGCAGCAAATAAGTTTAAACAATGGACCCTCACATTTTCATCTTGTCTGAAACTACTGAAGCAAATTAAACCAAACTTTACAGGAATGATGTACTAGAGGTCCTTAACAATGATTGCTCTACAAACATTGCTAATTTAATTCTGATCTGATCAAAAACAGGGCAGCCAGCATTGTACTTCGATTTAACCAGAGACATATAATTACATATGTAATTATATGTCTCTGGTTTAACATTGAACCCTATTTGAAGGGGCGGGGGGGTATGGTTTTTCTAAAAAAAAAATAATCTGGAGCCAATTTTATGTGAAAAAAAAAATTTTGGCTGCCAAATGATGAGAAAAAAATTTCTGACGGAGGCTTTCTGCCCAAAAAATAATGTTAATTTTGAAAAAAAAAATATTTTCTTGATACACGTGAAAAAAAAATTGTTTCGCACGAAGCGCGAAAAAAATTTTCTGTCCAGAAAAAAACCATACCCCCCTTCAGGTTAAATGGACGGTCCCTTATAATATTCTCCTCTGATACCTCAGTTTTTATAGGGGTTCACACTGCTACTGCTTTAGTTTTGTGACGTTCTTGTTCTTTTTTGTGTATTTGTTTCGTCTTTGTCATACTGTCTCAATTCGTGTTGTTGTGAATTGCCGTGATTTTGGATTTATGATTTTAGAATTTCCCCTTTCCTCGTTCTTGCTTCGGTATTCGTTTACCGATGTACTGAAGCCACTGAATCAAATTCAATCAAACTTTATAGGTATGATGTATGGAAGGTCCTTTACAAAGACTGCTCATTTCATTCCAATACGACAAAAACATAGCTGCATGCAGACTTAAAGTTTAACATTGGACCACATTTTCATCTTCTCCCTGAAACCACAGAAACAAATTCAACCAAACTTCATGGAATGAAGGAATGATATATGGAGTCCTTTACTAAGATTGCTCATTTTATTCCGATCCTACTTAAAACATGGCCATCAGCGCCGAACTTTGGTTTAACATTGGACCCTGAGGGAAAAATCACATCATCTTCTCCTCTGAAACCTCAAAAGTAAATTACACATAACTTCACAGGAATGTTGTATGAAAGGTCTTTTAAAAAGATTGCTCATTTCATTCCGATCAAACAAAACAAAAAAACAAAAATAAAAAAACATGACTGCCAGCACAGAAATACGGTTGACGTTGGACCATAATTTTCATCTTCTCATCTGAAACCATTGAAGCAAATTCAACCAAACTTTACAGGAATGATGTATGGAACGTCCTTTACAAAGTTTTTATTTAATTCCGATCCGACTAAAACATGACCCAGGGTGGTTCTTATGTTCAACATTGGACCATTTGGGAAATATTGCATTTTCATTCTCCCCTCTGAAACCACAGAAGTAAATTCAACCAAATTTTACAGGAATGATGTATGGAAGGTTCTTGACAAAGATTGCTCATTTTGGTCCGATCCGACAAAAAAGATGGATGCTAGAGCAAAACTAAGGTTTAAGATTGGATTCTATGAAGAAAAAAATCACATTTAAATCTCTGTAACCTCTGAAGCAAATTCAACCAAAGTTTACAAGAATGACGTATGTAAATTTCTTTTCATAATATATCCGAGTCAATAAAAAACATGACCACCAGCGAAGAATAAAGTTAAATATTTGAACCTATTTGGAAAATCACATTTTCATGATCTCTGAAATGACTGAATCAAACTCAGCGAAACTTTAAAGGAATGATGTATGGAAGGTCCTTCACAAGAATTGATCCTTTTTTATCTGAACTGTTTAAAAACATGGCCGTTATCGCAGACCTTGGGTTTAACATTCGGCTCTCTGGGAAAAAACATCATTTTCATCATATGCACTGAAACTGTTGGAGAAATTTTAACTAAACTGTGTTGAATTGATGGATGGAAGGTTCTTTATAAAGAATGCTAATATTGGTCAGAACTGACAAAAACATATCTATCATGGCTGCTAGCATCGAACAATCAATATGTATAGAGGGTCCTTTGCAAAGATTACTTTTTCATTTCATTTTGATCTGACAAAACATGGCAACAGAACCTAATATTAGACCAAATGGGAAAAACATTTTTGGTCATCAGCGTAGGCATGGATTAGAAGCATCTCACTCGATCTTATTATATGAAAACATGGTGTCCTACATGTCAAAGAGGGCAGTGGAATTTTTATTGGGGAAAATTCGATCCTTTGACGAATTTGAACATAAAAGGAGGTTTTACCAGGACACAAAATAGCATGTGATGGCTGTCTAGAATGGTATCACCTTACGTGTGCTGGACTAAAAAAAAATAATCAAAATCAACATACTGGATGTTTACGAAATGCCATCAGAAATAAAAAAAAATAATCTGAGGTATATTTTGTATTGATCGCATTTAATACTGATTTTACCTCCTTATAGCAAATAAACGGTAATTGTGTTGAATTCCTTTTGTCAGGTAACAATAACGCCATGTAACAATAAGAATGAAAATTATTGTTACTTCATTTAAAACAGGTCCGTATCCGTTGATGGTTCCATAATTAGTCTCTGTTCCGGTCTCAGGTAACAATAATTATTTTTATTAGGATTACTTTTCCAGGTAAATCCAGGTAATCGTAGCCAGTTCGAAACACGAGTCTTATTTTGTCTGATTTCGACAGAATAATTTCATTGGAACCCTTGAGAAAAGTTATTTCTATATAATTATACCAAAGTGTACTCGTATTGTGCCCACACTTGTAGACTATTGTGGCCAAGTTTGGTTCCAATTTGTTTAGCAGTTCCAGAGAATAAGATTTTTGAATATGTTTTCCCGTAGGTCAAATGTTAAAACTATGATCCCGAAGAAGCCATCTTGGACATATCGCTGACCTGAAAAACAAGATTTTTGCAGGGTATAATCTAAAGACTACGGTATCGTTACCAAGTTTGGTTCCAATTGACCAAGTAGTTTCAGGTGGAAAGATTATCACAGGCACTTGTTTCATAAAAAATGTCAGTCCCTCCATCTCTTCATCTACAAGGTAAGCAACTATGGTTTTCGACAGTCTCACTTCAACTTGCTGGTTATTTCTTATTTCTTCGATGTCTGGATTGCAACGTTTGATTTCTGATATACTTTTCTATACAACTGTGTCAAAAACACTTACCTTTGGGTGTCCCTTCCTTTCCAATACACATTAATATTTATTGCTGCATGGACGGACGACGGAAGCAAAGTGGTCGTAAAAGCTCACACTTGGTATAGCCAGGCGATCTAAAATTGGTTCAACAAACTCCTGTAAGGCTAAATCATAACCCGAGGAGATAATATTCAAAGCCGAAAAAGTAAATGAAAACACAACCGGAAATTTTGGTGGTAGTTGCGTGGAGTTTTAGCCAAGCAGACCTATCTCTAACCTTTTCTACTAGTAGATTAGAGCATTTAATATAAATGAGCTAATTTAAACACGAGGCTCTCAAGAGCATGTATCCATCACCTGAATCATGGCCTTTAGATAATCCAACAGGTCATAGGATCTTATGTTGCCTACTGGCTGCCATCTTGAATGGGTATACATAATTAATATAATTCTTTAAAGGTCTTGTCACATAGTTATGTTTCAACTGACCTTGTGGTTTCAGTTGAAATCTTTAAATGCATTAGGATTCCTTGTTAAACTTTGCTGACATCCTTCTTGAATGAAGTATCGAAATAATAAACACAAGTTTCGAAGTTGATTATCCACAGGTCTTTGTCAGTTAGTAAGTCAGGTTTCAAATGGCACAGCAGTATCTTTCCCATAGGGTCTAATGATTAACTATGTCCCTGCTGTCGTCCATCTTTGATGAGGAATGAATATTACCAGAGGCTCACAGGAGCCTATATCGCTCACCTGGCTTTCAGTTGCCACAATCAAGGGAACATTGCAAGTAAACAGTTGAGCTTCAGTTTCTCAAACTTTTGTAGCTCAAACACCTCCAATATCTTGAACTGTTTTTAGAGTCTGATGAAGTTTTACTATTTTTCTTTGTTGGGCTTTTTTGACAAAAAATGTTCTTGCTAAGAACCACTTTCGACACCAGTTTTGAAGTCGAGAGGTCATTTTGTAAATGGCAGTCAACAAACAATTTTCAACATCGCTTTTGAAGTTGCAACATCAAAATCTACTTGGAAATCAAATTTCATTTAAATTGGACAATGTTGAATTTTCTCGCCTTTTTTGACGGCCATTTTGAAAATGGCGGTCAACGAACAATTTT
>MJUU01027781.1:79814-93939 GCA_002080025.1 Modiolus philippinarum
TTTTGTAGCTCAAACACCTCCAATATCTTGAACTGTTTTTAGAGTCTGATGAAGTTTTACTATATTTCTTTGTTGGGCTTTTTTGACAAAAAATGTTCTTGTTCCAGTTTTGAAGTCGAGAGGTCATTTTGTAAATGGCAGTCAACAAACAATTTTCAACATCGCTTTTGAAGTTGCAACATCAAAATCTACTTGGAAATCAAATTTCATTTAAATTGGACAATGTTAAATTTTCCCGCCTTTTTTGACGGCCATTTTGAAAATGGCGGTCAACGAACAATTTTTAACACCGGTTTTGAAGTCGCAACATCAATATCTATTTGGAAACCAAATGTCATTGAAATCGGACAATGTTGAATTTCCCCGCCTGTTTTGGCGGCCATTTTGAAAATGGCGGCCAACGAACAATTTTCAACACCAGATTTGAAGTCGCAACATCAATATCTATTTGAAAACCAAATTTCATTGAAATCGGACAATGTTGAATTTTCCCGCCTTTTTTGGCAGCCATTTTGAAAATGGTCGTCAAGGAACAATTTTCAATTTCAGTTTTGAAGTCGCAACAGCATGGCAAACATTTTATCAATTTACACTTAACCTTCATCTTCTATAGTTTTGGAAATAAAAGATGAAAAATACGAAAATTTTAAAAGTTCGGTGAAAAAAGGGCAATAACTCCTACAAGGGTTTATGGATTTTCTTCAAAATTTCAGGGTGGGTAGATCTTGATATGCTGAACATTATTGCAATTTACACTTGTGACCTCTATCTGTTACACTTTTTGAAATAAAAAATAAAAAATGCAAAAATTTTGAAATTTTTACGGAAAAAGGGCTATAACTCCGAGATGGGTTTTCAGATTTTCTTCAAAATTGCACAGTGGGTAGATGTCATCATGCTGATCATTTTTACACCATGTCAGATTTTTGATATCTGTAACGGTTCTCATGTAATTTGCAAAAAAACAGCAATTTACCTCCTATGTTCTATTTTAGTAACAGTGGCCATGTTGTTTGGTCTACGGACATAAAAATCACAAACTTGAAAGTGCATACCCTGGTGATGATTCATGTTAAGTTTGGTAAGTATTGGCTTAGAAGTTTCAGAGGAGAAGATCTTTGAATAAAAGTTAACGGACGGACGGACGACGGACGCCGAATGATGGCAAAAGCTAACATGGCCTATGGCCAGGTGAGCTAAAAATCACAATTTTTAAAGAAGATAACCTAAAAGACCGTTGTGATAAAATTTTGTTAAAACTGAGCTAGTGACGAACTAGTTTGATTCCAATTGGGTATGTTGGAATTAAATTACTTCGTCACTAGTCATTAGTGGGTCATTAGTTTCAGAGGAGAATATCTTCACATATGTTCAGCTGATAAAGTATTTTCACTGCTTGATGCTATCCTGGACAAGAGGCAGACTTTAAAGGGGGCCACTTTACAGCTATTTCAACAAGGTTTTGTACCAACTGATCTTATAATTTAAGACGAAAATATGTTTGAATGCGTTAAACTATGTTCCCCACAATTTGCCAATCTTGGAAAGGTGTACTTGAAATGCACTATTCTCCAAAGGAACCTGCAGAGAAATATTGTGGTCAAATTTGGTTCCAACTGGCCATGTTATATGGTTTTTTTGCTGATTTTTAATTATCATAAAAGCTCATTCTGGCATGTGACCTTAAAAGAGAATTATACAATAGGGTAAGGGCTCCAATGTGATTGCTTGCACAGCTCTTACCAAAAAATATCTTTTTATTTTCATTTTTGCTAAAAAAAGTGTCCTGGTATCCTTTTTTAATTTTGGCTTAAAAAACTTAAAAGAATAATCGTCACGGTTAGACTTTTTCTGAGATTTTGAGCTGCAAAATGGATTGGATATTCTTTACAAAACCAACAATTATGTTACAATAGTGTAAAAGAAAATATCATAAAGCATTGAAGTTGCAATAAAGCTTAGCATGAAAAATATTTGACCGTGTCACCTTCTATATTAAGTTTTGGATACAGTATACATTCAAGTTTTCTATTAAATGTTATTTTTAAGACAAAACCAGTCCAACAATTTATCCAAAGTCTCATTGCAGTTGGTTTAAAAGACAGTTAGTACCCTACTAGTCAACATCTAGGAATAGTACAAGTAATCCTGCAAACTGGGTATTCAGCAACATAACATATCAGAGAGAAAGTAAATTACTCAAGTGAGATACATCATATCCTTTATATTTAACTTATGGGATTTGATGTTTGCAGGTACCAATAACTAGAGGCTCAGAAACTGAGCCTGTATCGCTCACCTCACAAAATGTATTTCCTAAAGGACCCAGGGTAAAACTATGTTCTACGCTGGTCGCTATGTTTTTGTCAAAGAGGAACAGAATAAACAATATTTGTAAAGAACATTTTCTAATATTAAACTAAGTTCCGCATTAGCAGCCATGTTTATCGTTCAATTGGAACGAAATGAGTACTCTTTGTAAAGGACCTTCAATACTTTATATGTTTAAATTTTTTTTATTTTCTGTAGGAGTTTCAGAGGAGATGGTCAAAATATGAATTTTCAAAAGGGCTAATATTAAACAATGTTCTATGCTGGTGGTCATGTTTTTCGTTGAATCGGAATGAAATGTACATTTTTTGTAAAAGACCTTCCATACGTAATTTCAGTACAGTTTGGTAAAATTTTCAATAGTTTCAGAGCAGATGATGAAAGAGATGTTTTTTATAAGAAATAACAAAATACCGAAGTTACTGTTAATTTATGTTAAACAAGTCCGCGCTGGCAGTCATTATTTTTGTCAGATAGAAACGAGATGAGTAATCTTTGCAAAGGGCCAATCCTGACTTCATTCCTGCAAAGTTTGGTTGAATTAACTTCAGTGTTTTCAGAGGAGAATATGACAATTTGAATTTCTCATTTGGCAATTGTTAAACTATCGAAACAAAAAGAGGAATCTTTGCAAAGGACCTTCCATAAATCATTTTACATATAAGGTAAAACTGCAACAGTGTTTTCAAAGCTGATAATGAAAATGATGTTTTTCCCATAGAGTCCCATGTCTAAACTAACTTCTGCGCTTGAAGTAATGTTTTCTGTCGGATAGAAAAAAATGAGCAATCTTTGCAAAGGATACATCCTTTCATACATCCTTCCCGTAAAGTTTAGTTGAATTTATTTAAGTGGTTTCTACAGAGAAGATATGAACTAGAGGTTCAGAGACTGAGCCTGTATCGGTCATCAGGGTCAGAGACTGAGCCTGTATCGTTCACCTGACAAAATGATACTATAAATCGGCAAACGAATACCGAGGCAAGAATGAGGAAAGGGGGAATTCTAAAGTCATAAATTTAAAATCACGGCAATTCAAATCCAACACGAATTGAGACAATATGATAAAGACAAAAACAAATAAACAAAAAATTAACAAGAACGCCACACAACTAAAGCACTAGCAGTGTGAACCCCTATAAAAACTGAGGTGTCATCTGGTGCTTCGGAAGGGAAAGCATGATCTGCACCACGCGTGGCACCCGTCACACTGCCAGTGAAAAGTCCGGTTTTGTCACAGTCGGTGTAAGTCAGTAAGGTAACAAATTCTGGATCTATCCAAAGATATCTGTTCTCATTATGCCACGAGTATGTTGATGACCAAAAATGTTTTTTCGAAAGTGGTCTATTGTTAAGCTATATTTCCCGATGGTCCCCATTTATTGTAAGATCTAGTCTTTGTAAAGGACCTATACATCATTGCAATACAGTTATTGCAATACAGGCAGAATAATACCCCAGTATTGTTAGGTGATGGGACCAAAATTTCTCCTTTGTTGAAAGATGAACTGAAGCTTTACATCTAAACAATGCCTATTGTAGAAGTGTGAATCTGCTTTAAGACATTCTATTTCCTTCCTTGGTCAGGAATTTTTTTTTGCAACTTCTTCTTTTGTCATTTAATGATTTCTCAATAATGACTTAATGATGAAATACAATAGACTGGCCATTAGGGAAATATTTTTTTCCCAGATATAATGTGAATGTAAATTCACTGTTCTTTCAGTTATGATGAATTTATTTAGTGACACTTTTAATTGCATTTAATTAAATTGCAATTTTTAAGGGTTTATTATATTTATTAAAAATAACTCTAGAAATCCTGACTTTATTGTTGCAGTATTTTCATATTTGGTCATTTTTGGTTAAAATGCAAAACCAATAAAACTATGAATCCAATGATCTCCGTTTAGAAATGGTTTTAGAAAATGTGCATCATATTATTGAACAAGGGCATGAATTTCTTACATTTTGCCCTGTTACTTATGTCTCTTTTTGTAAGATTGTAGAAGGAATTTAGGAAGATTACATTGACGGTTTGGTTGTGATGCTGATCGACTTGTTTAACAGAAAATCAGTCAGGATGCAATTAGCTTATTGGACTTCGTGTAATCAAATATATTTTCAAGAAAGATTCATCATAACTGAAAGAACAGGGAATATATGCAGTACAATATACATTCAAAATATGATTATTTGTGAAAAAGAACTATTTTTCTAATGACCAGTATTTTATATTTCATCATTAAATCATTATTGAGCAATCATTAAATGACAAAAAAAGTAATTTGCAACAAAATTCTTGACAATAGGTAATTTAATCAAGAGTCGACTGACAACAGAATGTCTTAAGGCAGAATCACACTTATACAATAGGTATTGTTTAGATGTAAAGCTTCAGTTCATCTACCAACCAAGGAGAAATTTTGGTCCATCACTTAACAATACTGGGGTATTATTCCATATGTATCGCAATAACTTAAATTTGCTCATCAACAGTTTCTGAGCAGATGATGAAAAATATTATTTTCTGATAGGGTCAAATGTTGAACTATGCTCATGGCTTTCAACCATACTTTTTGTCAAAAATCTGACCAAAATAGCAGTCTTTGTGAAGGAACTTCCATACATCAATCTAATACAGTTAAGTTAAATTTTCTTCTATAGTTTTCTATGTTTTCTTTAATCTGTTTCCCAGATGACAATAGATCTTTCCCTCTACAACTAAAGTTTGTTTTTCCTCTATCGGATTTGACTTTACTACCGGAGTTGACATGTTCGACACAGCGGGTGTCTTATAAGAAGCAGGAGATGCTTACTCTACCGGCACACCTGATCTCACCCATGGTTTTTATTGGGTCCGTGTTGTTCATCTGTATGTGTGTCTTAATTTTTCTTTTTTGTCCCGTACTCAAGTGGTGTTCTTGTTTTTTTAGTGTTTCCAATGTTGCCTTTGTCCATGGATTGTTCCTTCTTTTGACTGACGGTTCGGTTCTCACTTACTTTTCAGAGCAGATGATGAAAATGATGATTTTAAAATAGAGTCCAATATTAAACTATGTTTGGTGCTTACATCCACGTTTTTATTGCATCAATATGAAATGAGCAGAGACCTTCCATACAGCACTCCTTTTTAGTTTGGTAGAATCTGCATCAGCTGTTTCAGTAGAGAAGATGAAAATGCATTTTTCCCATTAGGACTTATGTTGAACAATGTTCAGTACAGGCGGCCATGTTTTTGTAGGATCGGAATGAAATAAGCAATCTTTAGAAAAGACCTTCCATAATCATTCCTGTAAGGTTTCGTTAAATTTGCATCAGTGGTTTCAGGAGAGAAGTTAAAATGAAACTTTTCCCATAGGGTCCAATGTTAAACCTAAATTCCGCGCTGGCAGATGGGAACGAAATGAGCAAAGGACATTCCATTAATCATTCCTGTTTAGGGGTTTCGGAGGAGAGGATGAAAATGTGATTTTTCCAACAGGTTCCAGTGCAATGACTGCAATGTTTTTTGTTGGAGTTGAACAAAATGAGCAATCTTTGTAAAGGACCTGACACACATCATTCCTGTCAAGTTTGGTTGAATTTGCTTCAGTGGTTTCAGAGGGGAAGATGAAAATGCTATTTTTTCCCTTAGAGTCCAAAGTTAAACATAAAATCTGCTGGCAGCCATTGCTATGCTGGATCACAACAAAATGAGCAATATTTTTAAGAACTTTCCATGCATCATCCCTTCAATGTTTGGTAGAATTTGCTTCAGTGGTTTCAGAGGAGAAGTTGAAAATGTGATTTTGTTGTAGGATCCAATATTGAACTATAAGTTACGTGCTGGGGCCACATTTTTGTCAGATAGGAATGAAATGAGCAGTCTTTGTAAAGGACCTTCATTACATCTGGTTAAATTTGCTTTTTATAAGTGGTTTCAGAGAAGAAGATAAAAATGTAATTTTTCCAAGAATTTTAATTTTGAACCCAATTTTTGTGCTGGTGGCCACGTTTCTTGTCAGATCTGAATGAAATCAGCAACCTTTGTAAAGGACCTACATGACATCATTCCTGTGAAGTTTTTGTTGAATTAAAGAACCTTAGTGAGCAAGCTCACATATCCCACACCCCAACATATCGTATAATCCAGCATTGTCTAAAAATTATCAAAAGTCGAAATCCAAGTAGTCTGCACATCTCTTACAGATGCAAAATCATCCTGTAAAATATCTTAAAAACTGTAGGAGGAGTTATCCGGACAAATGATGTACCCTATTAGCATTATCTCTCCAGAAAATGCCTTAGTTTAACAAAGGTAATTTTTTGGGTGAAAAATCAGCAAAAATTAAAATCCAAGTAGTATGCATATCTTCAATATATGCACCATTAATCTGCAAAATAAAAACTTCCTACCTCAAAAACTGAAGAAGGAGTTATCGGGACAAATGATGTATGCTATAAGCATTATCTCCCTAAAAATGACTAATTCAAAAATGTGTAGTTTTTTGAAAAATTATCAAAAATCAAAATCCAAGTACTATGCATATCTTTGATACGTGCAAAGTCGAAATCCAAGTAGTCTGCACATCTCTTACAGATGCAAAATCATCCTGTAAAATATCTTAAAAACTGTAGGAGGAGTTATCCGGACAAATGATGTACCCTATTAGCATTATCTCTCCAGAAAATGCCTTAGTTCAACAAAGGTAATTTTTTGGGTGAAAAATCAGCAAAAATTAAAATCCAAGTAATATGCACATCTTCAATATACGCACCATTAATCTGCAAAATAAAAACTTCCTACCTCAAAAACTGAAGAAGGAGTTATCAGGACAAATGATGTATGCTATAAGCATTATCTACCTAAAAATGACTAATTCAAAAATGTGTAGTTTTTTGAAAAATTATCAAAAATCAAAATCCAAGTACCATGCATATCTTTGATACGTGCATAATCAATCTGCAAAATAAAAACTTCCTATCTTATAAATTGAAAGAGGATTTATCCGGACGAATGATGTATCCTAAATGCAATATAATGCATAAAAAAGACAAAGTCCAACAATGTGTAGTATTCTGAAAACTTATCCAAAATCAAAATCCAAGTATCATGCACATCTTTGATATGTGCACAATCAACCTGCAACATAAAAACTTCCTATCTTAAAAGCTGTGGGAGTAGTTATCCAAACAAATGGTGTACCCACTTAATGACAGACAGACGGACTGACGGATGGACCAGTCAAAAACTATATACTCTCTGCAACTTCGTTGCATGGGGTGTAATTAGCTTCACTTGTTTCAGGGGAGAAGATGAAAATGTAATTTTCCAACAGGGTCCAATGTAAAATAATGTTCCTTGCTGGCAGCCATGTTTTTGTGGGATCCGATTGAAATTAGCAATCTGTGTGAAGGACCTTCCATACATCATTCCTGTAAGGCTTGGTTAAATTTGCTTCAGTGGTTTCAGAGGAGAAGATAAAATATGCAATTTTCCGATAGAGTCCAATGTTAAACCTAATTTCCACCCTGGCAGCCATGTTTTTGTAGGATCGGAAAAAAATGGGCAATCTTTTTGAAGGACCTCTCATATATCATTCCTGTAAAGTTTTGGTTGAATTTGTTTCAGTGGTTTCAGAGGAGATGTTGAAAATGTGAAAAGCTAATGGACAAACAGACTAGGGATGACAGACCCCATGTGATATCAATATCTTGAACTGACTCTTTGGGTAAGGTGAGTTATAAATGTAAATTTCTCAGAAGTCCAATGTTAAACTTTGTTCTCTACCTGCAGCCATTTTTTTTCAAATCAGAAAAAAAATTAGCAATCTTTTAAAGGACCTGCCATATATCATTCCAATTTAAATTAGTTCAATTTGCTTTAAAAGTTTAGTGCAAATGACGAAAGAAAATGATGTTTTTCCTATAGGGATCCATATTTAAACTAAGTTCCATGCTGGCAGCAATTCTTTGTAAAGGACCTTCTATATATCTTTCTATAAAGTTTGGATGAATTTGCTTCAGTGGTTGCAGATAAGAAGATGAAAATCTGAATCTCTGATAAGCCAATCTTAAACTATGATATGTGCTAATGGCCATGATTTTTGTCAAATCAGAAACAAAATAAGAAATCTTTGCAAAGAACACACTACAATTTAGTAACAATTTGCTTCAATAGTTTCAGAGCAGATGATGAAAATAATGTTTTTCCCATAGGGTCCCTTGTTAAAATAAGATCTGAGCTAGCAGCCATATTTTTGTCCGTTCTGAAAGAAATGAGCAATCTTTGCAAAGGACCTTCCTGACATCAATCCGGAAAGTTTGGTTGTATTTGCTTTAGTGGTTTCAGAGGAGAAGAAAATGTGAAAAGGAAACTGACAACAATTGATTGCAATAGCTACAACTGGCCCTTTTGGTTGGGTGAGCTAAAAAGAATTATAAATTTGAGTGTCTTATAAAATCTGATGCAACTTCCCATTATTGAAATCATAAATTTAACTTTTAAATGGCCATTCTAAGAATGAACTAAATTTTTCACAACAATAATTTATTAAAATATTAAAAAAAAACAATAAGTATTGCTGAAAGATCTGGTGGACTATCACAAGATAAACTTGAACAAACATGCTAACAATCTCAGACCAAATAAAATTAACTTAAAAATTATTATCCCTATAAATATTTTTCATTGATTGTAAGTCGTAAAAAAATACACTTCTCATAATTTTTGTTTAAAATAATTACCATAACTACAAGAACAATACCATCTAATAACAGGTATATGATAATTTATAGATTAATTTTATGTTGTCCTATTTATACCATCACACAAGAAAAATACCAACTTTCCTTTACAGACCATGGATCATTAAGGTTAAATATTACAGTCTTTGTCAATACAGTGTCTTATTAACTTCAATATACTAGATGGAAGTTATCCTTTAAATGTTTTCAATGACAAAATAAAATATAATTTAATTTCTTTGAAAACTATTGATCATTTGTTTTCATAATTTCTGTTAAATGCTTGGATCAGATTTTTAAAAATTTGAGGTGTCCATAGCACTACAGTATCAAAGCACTTAAAATGTGCCTAATCATGAATGAGTTAAAAACAACTTTTTTCAATAGGTAAAATGGGAAATCTTGAGTAAAATAGGGATAAAATGTTAATATATAGCTGTAACAAAAAATAAGTAGGCTAATATTGCCATTGCAACTTGTCAAGTTAATCAAACTCTGCAAAAATTTAACAACAGCAAAAATCAATTCAACATCATTAGATCTGTACAAGAAATGATTGTAAAATAGTTTGTCTCTTATTAGTACATGTAGTACATAACAGTATCTGTTAAAATGCAGTGCAGACAAGTAAATGTTTTAGTATCATTAATTACCATCCATTCCACCTACACTTATACATAACGATAACATATTTTTCTTTAATGCATAATTCATTTGCATAAAAACGGATATAGAATAAAAGAAATTCTTTCTCATTGCATACTTGCATCATTTCACTTTCAAATCAAACAAAATATGGGGGGGGGGTGTCAGGATTTCATCAGTCTTTAAGTTTGTTTATAATTTTGGATTATGGTTTCAGAAAAAATAAAGTCGGGATTCCGGGATGAGACCCCCTCTGGCTGCCCCTAAAGATATGAACAATCAACACAAAAACTAATCAATTTTAGAATTCAACATATTGAAATAAATATAAACTTGGATTTCAACATAAATGAATTGTAAAAAAATAAGTTGTTTAGGAATAAATTCTGTTGTAATCAGCAGTTTGTAATTCTTGAATTTAATAAATAATTATCTTATTATTTGACATTTTACAAGTTAATTGTGTGGTTCTTATTTATACAAAAATCCTGTTACCAACATGTATCTTCTCATTGCAACTATTTCTTTACAAAATAAAATGTGCATTTAAGAGGAATCCACTTTTCAATTATAATAGCATCATGAGTTATGATTAACTGCCTGGCATACAAAAATCGGAGAAAACTGTACAAAGATTCATCCCTTACTGGTATTATTGAATACTTAAGTAAATGTTAATAAAGACACTGAGGTAGAGGCTTAGGTAAAAATGTAAACCAAACAAAATTTTCAGTCCCAAAAGGGTTTGATTCAAATAGGTTTAAATGTACATAATCAGGGTAAATATTCAACAACAAATAAGTGTTTTATCCAATTTTATGTTCAAATATCACATTAAATAGTCATCCAGGATGATTGTATCCTCATATAGATCTGGACTTGACCTCCTTTCTTATTCCAATAAAATACTGAATGATATAGCTTCTTATCATATAAAGGTACTCATCAACAGTACAATTAAAATGCTTCCATTCATAAAAATCTCTTGTTTGCACATTCCCATGGATTTCACTGAAATTGGCATTACAGGAATGCTGATTCAATTTTCAAAATAATGACAATAATGCTGGAATTACATACTGGTCATAAGAGTTTCAAAATGGAGAAATGTATATGTTTCAAATAATTTAAAAAAATTATGTCAGTTTCTCATTTTTTTACATAAAAATGCAACAGTAATACAAGCAAGTTTTAATACAAACATATACTCCACATTGTGAACTGGGTGTTGTTTGAAGATGCAATACTTATGAATTTACGTTATGTGCTACAGTCACTCTTTTAAAAAACATACTGTATAGTGCTTTATATTCGCGGTATAAAATTTTCGCGGTTTTTAGTCTAGGATTTATTCGCAGATTTTCAATAAAAGTCCTTAAGTTAATTAATATTCAGGTTAACAGTTGAATAATTGAGGGTATAAATTTTTTGCGCTCATCGTGTTTTACGCGAATATCGCGGAAATTAATACCCCGCGAAATATAACAACCATACAGTATAAAAGATTTTGGTTTTAATTTTGTAGGATATGTATTATGCATAGAGAAACACCTGAACATTAAATATGTATCAACAATCCATCACTAAAGTGTTTTTACTTGTTATCTAAAATCATCTTAAACAACATACAATGTATATATAAATACAATACAAAATGTCTGTAAATTCAACTGTTACTACATCATGTAAATATAGATATTAGAAAAAAACAGGATAACAAATCAAAAGCATGCAATCTATCACAAAAGCAAGTTATATTGCAAAAATATTAAATTAATAAATAGTAACAAATATTTATCTTTAACAAAAGCCTATTAAAATACTTGATTACCTCTAGCCTTAGGTATCTATTTTTTGCCCAAATTTGGATAATCAGTATTAAAATCTAAATAGTCTTGCATATTCTAAAAAGTTCAGCCCAATTAGTCAAACTTATCTCATATAAGCATGATGATAGGGGAAACACAAGTATTTTTTTTTAAAGGCCAAATTAAAAGTACAACAATTCACTTCACTTACAAATGGCCTGCAGGCATTTGCTGTTTTAATAAGTGCAAAAGCCTTAGCTGGCAAGGAAAAAGCTAATATATAGAAATATCTAATTATTACATTAATTCTAGAATTTTCATAGCTAGCTTCTGTAAATCGACAGCTCTCTTTTGGCCTATAGCCAGAACTTCCTCATGAGTTGTAGCTTTAGCAGTATCATAGTCAAGACAGCATTTGTCTGTGATCAGTGAAATTCCAAATACCTTCAAGCCCATATGACGTCCTACTACCGCCTCTGCTACTGTACTCATACCTGTAGATACAAAAGTATTCAAAATCTATTATTTACAATGGAGTGCACCTACCATATTTTGTTCCCTTTTGTTTCACCACTGCTCTGTTGGGTTTTGTTCTGTGACATTGTAATACTGGGAAAATTCATGCACAAGCAATAACTTTTGAATATGCATGAAATGGCCAGTTTTCTTGCCAACTACCTGATAGTGCAGGAGCAACACCAATCAGGACAAGAATAATGTTTAATTCCATCAAGACAATATTCAGAGCTTAGGTATTTATTTTTTTTTTAATTTTATCTCTCTTCTCCATAACCCAATATATGATTTGACTTTGACACTTTAGTCTCTATATTGAACAAATTTTCTAGATAACAAAAGGACTTGCACCTCAAAATGAAAAGACACTATTTCTATTATCAATATCATTTATTTATCTTCCGTTAGGCTAAAAACACCAGAGGCTCCCAGGAGCCTGTATTGCTCACCTGGCTTTCAGTTGCCTTAATCAAGGAAACATTGTAAGTTATATAGTTGATCTTCAGTTTCTCAAAACTTTTGTAGCTCAAACACCTCCAACATCTTGAACTGTTTTTAAAGTCTGATCATGTTTTACTATATTTCTTTGTTGGGCTTTTTTTTGACAAAAAACGTTCTTGCTAAGGACCACTTTCAGGGCAGATTTCAACAGAAATTGGACATCGGCGCTTATGTCATCAGTCCCAATGTTTGCCGGTAACAGTTACCTAATTATGAATGCCTGTTATATCTTTTTAATAAAACTATGCAGTATTTGTGTTGTTTTTATTATTTAAATAAAGCTATTCAGACTTATTATTGTTTTATTATTAATTAAAACTTATTCAACAACACGTTGTTTACATTTTACCTGGACTGCATCACGTGATCAAGGTGGTCTGATTTTCTCTCATTAGACTCGTGTATTGCCATTTTTATGATTAGATAATTTTAATAAAACCCATTTAATCACCATGCAATTAGCTTTTACTAAGATGTCATAGTAATTTGTACACACAAGCTGTCATAAAAAGGTCATCACTTTGTTGTGTATCGATCCAGAACAAACAATGATTTCCGGTATCTATTTTTAACAAAAATGTGTTTACAGGGGTACAATACGGGGAAATCAATGAAAATTGCAAAGAAAACAGAAGTGGAGTTGATTATTAATTTTAAAAACGCAAGTATAGTAATAGAAGACATGAATTCACTTTGATAGCAATTTATTCAATTGACAACTTAACTTGGGCTTGGGACACTTGTTTTGACAACAGCTTGTCATATTGATCATCTATCCCATATCCACTCCTAATTGAGGCCCTGAAATATAATTAAAGGTGACACTTTACTCAAGTGCCAAGCGTGGGTAATACCTTAAATGGTCGCCAATCACGTGACTATCACCTGACACTGACCATTCAGTCACTTTTAATGTACTTTATAACAATGGAAAATTAAAAATCCTATTTTTATACAAATTTTATTTAATAATTTCAGTTTATTCATTAAGCAAATGCTTTGAAATTCCTTATTTATTTCTTTTTTAAATACAGGAAGTGACCTTTATTTATCTCCCTTTGAACAAGGAAGTAAACAAACCATTCATGTCTGGAACGATCTTTTTCAAATAAAACATGTGAAAAATATTTTATTGAATATATAAGGTAACAAACTGATAGTATTAACAAAGAAAACGATGTTTTTACATCCTGAACAGTGTTGTTGAAAGAATTATTGTGATTTCCTTTCAAATCAATCAACTTTGATTTTTTTCATCAGACGGTGGCCATTTTGAAAATGGCGGTCAACGAACAGTTTTGAACACCGGTTTTGAAGTCTCAACATCAATATCTATTTGGAAACCAAATTTCATTGAAATCGGACACTGTTGAATTTTCCCGCCTTTTTTGGCAGCCATTTTAAAAATGGCAGTCGACAAACAATTTTTAACATCAGTTTTGAAGTTACGACATCAAGACCTATTTGGAAACCAAATGTCATTGAAATCGGACAATGTTGAATTTTCCCGCTTTCAAAATGGCGGTCAACAAACAATTTTCAACACCGGTTTTGAAGTCGCAACATCAATATCTATTTGGAAACCAAATTTCATT
>MJUU01027781.1:94335-114797 GCA_002080025.1 Modiolus philippinarum
TTTTGCAATTTACACTTGACCTCTATCTGTTACACTTTTTGAAATAAAAAAATGCAAAAATTTTGAAAATTTAACGGAAAAAGGGCTATAACTCCGAGATGGGTTTTCAGATTTTCTTCAAAATTGCAGGGCAGGTAGATCTTGCCATACTGATCATTTTTGCCCCGTCAGACTTTTGATATCTGTAACAGTTTTCGAGTTATTGGCCAAAAACTGCAATTTACCCCTATGTTCTATTTTTAGCAACGACGGCCATGTTGTTTGACCTACCGCACAATCGAACACAATTTTGAGAAGCCATACTCTGGTGATGATTCAGGCCAAGTTTGGTTACATTTGGCCAAGTGGTTTCAGAGGAGAAGATTTTTGAAATTGTTGACAGACGGACGACGAACGCATAGTGATGGCAAAAGCTTACATGGCCTTTTAGGCCAGGTGAGCTAAAAGGGGGGAAACTATTTACTGTATGTATAGTGGTATTTTTGATGATGGTTTGGTTTACCATATTGTCAAGGCCACTTACAATACAAAAGGTATATTTCTAATTTTAACATGTGGAATAAAGAGCTATTGTCTAGCTTCTTTTGCTGATAATTTTTCTATTGCAAAATACATTACGTTTTTTAGAATAAATCATTCAATTTATTCTTAATATTTCAATTGCCTGTGTTTTCCTCAATGTCATGAGCAAACTAATTTGTAATCATGACAGAGTTGGAGGGACCAAATAAATATAATATGAATCGTGATATGAATCATGCTGTAAGTAAAATATTGCAAAATGTATCATTTGTCAAAAATGTGCACGACGTGTATCATTACACCCCTAAGCAAAATGCATCTGAATACATTTATGAAATTCTACAAAATCCATTTTATTTATCTAGACATCTGTAATATTTAAAATACTATTGATGAAAAAAAAAATCCTCTGTGGAAAATTTTTATGGTCAAGCTGTAAGTCATCTCTTGTTTATCATGTTACTGCCTGCAAAAAATGTTCATCCAACTACATACCCACTGCATCTGCTCCAAAATTTTTTAAAAGTCTTGTTTCAGCCACAGTCTCAAACGTGGGCCCTCCTATCATTACATATACACCACGTCTTAATATATCTCCTAGTCCTAGTTCTGTTGCTGCTTTTTCTGCTAATTCATTCATAGCATCATCCCACGTCCCAACTGTGGCAAGAAAACGTGGCCCAAACCTGTAACGAAATACCACTACTTTTAAGGAAGTGCAGGGCTTTTTAATGTCTACTGACCACAGCTTTTCTATATAGGGCCTTAGTCTCTAACCTGAAATGAAATGTCCAATTTTAAGAAAGTGAAGGGTTGATCAATATCTTAGGGCCTAAGTCTTGTCTGCTTTTGAATATTTTGAATACATACAGTAAAATCTATTTTTACAGAAAAACAAGACATTGAATTTAAATACATGGGTCCTAAACATTTTGCGACATATACCAAAATTTTCAATCAAATGCAATAAATTTCAACCAAAATACAACATGATATGTCCAAATGATATAAATGCCAAAATCTTCCGATCATCCAAGAGACTCCTAACAAGAACAAAGGATCATGTCCAAACTGCAACATGGACAGGAGGCCATCAGGTTAATGTGAATACCAAATATTATGTCAATAGCTTCAGTGATTTTCAAAAAATAAATCTAGGAAAACTTAGATTTGAAGAATCAAAGGGCAATAACAGATGATTCTATATGAAAGTTGAACTTGATCTGTAACTCATCAAGGTTCATTCTGATACAAAATATCAAGTCAATATGTCAAGCAGTCTTGAAAAAAATTTTGGATACCTGTTATATCAATGAAAACTTAAAAGTCCAAAGGGCTACAACACCTCCTACAAAAATGGATGAATCTAGGCAAAACTTGAACTCAATCTGTAACTATACTAACTAATAAAGGCAATCCCATACCAAATAGCAATAGCTCATCAAGTTTGTTTAAAAAAAAAGGGATCTAGAAAACTGTTTTCTGAGGAACGATAAAATGATAGAAGGACACACAAGGATAACACTATAAGCCCAAAAACTTTGTTGTATGGGGATAATTAAATTTAAATGACCTGCACAAAATAAGGAAGACGTCAAAATTTTACCTAAGGGTCACAACCTCTATATTTAATAGCAGTCTTCATTTTGTCAAGGAACATTCAAGTTTTACAATGATGCCAACAAAAATTTGAACATTCACAGATGCAGATGTCAACTGTACCAAACAATACCATTATATTTAAAGACAAGTTTTGTTGTCTATTCAGGAAAAAGTTGTACTGTGAAACTGTCCTGTCAGAGGTGAAATTACACCTTTCTTTTAATTCAAAGGGATATCTGACACAATGATAGGGTTTACAAAGTAAATTAATCAATACTAAAACTATGCCAACTTATTTCCTCACCTTTCATCATTAGCTCCCCTGAGTACACATTCACCAGATAACCCAGCAAAATCTATATGGTCTCTAATCACCATTATGTCACCAGTATTAAAGTCTGGATTTATTGCACCAGCAGCGTTTGTCAGGAATAATGTTTCAACACCTAATGCTTTCATGACACGGATTGGAATTGTTGTCTGCAACAAGAGAGAATATTATTCATGCTGGAAATGTTTTACTCTTTTAGCAATTACCAACCATAAAGATTTTGTTACAATGTTAATATAACTAGAGCTGTCGCCGAATGGCAACCAATTATGCCCCCGCTCATTGAACCCTGAATCAATATGGAAAGTGCAAATTTAAGTGTGTGGTGTTGACACAGTACAAGTATGGACACAATGATATGCCTCCCCGTTTTCCAAAATATATATAAGGGAAGTTCTGAGCCCTAAAATCAATTCTACTGGTGCTAGGGAAAATCAATTCTACTGGTGCTAGGCAATCTTCCTGTCAAGTTTCATCCATTTTGAGGCACTTTGAATTTTCCTGCCTTTTTCCAATTTCTATGGCAACGGCAGCCATTTTGAAAATTCTGAGACCAAAAATCATTTCTATGGGTGCTAGACATCCTTCTTGTAAAGTTTCAACAAATTTGAGGCATTTTGAATTTTCCCACCTTTTTTTCAGTTTCTATGACAACTGCAGTCATTTTGAAAATTCCAAAAGATATGTGTGTGCACATCTACCTATTGTAAGCTAGATTCCTTTGAAGTAGTTGGAATTTGTTTGCAAACTTTCTAAAAAAACATCAATAGTTGTGTTTTTCATTCGTACGGATGGACTGACGGACGGATGGACGAACGAACGAATGGACGGATGGACAAGGGTAAAACAATATGCCTCCGGACTTTTGGTCCTGGGGCATAAAAAAAATTGTTTTACCCCTGTTGGCCCGTCCTAGTGGGTACATGGTTTGTCAGCACAAATCCTTCTACCGCTTTTATGCTAGAAAATTTTTATTTTGCAAAACATTTGTACATACATTGAAAATGTGCAGGTGATAAGGATTTCAATTCTACTGGTGCTAGGCAATCTTCCTGTCAAGTTTCATCCATTTTGAGGCACTTTGAATTTTCCTGCCTTTTTCCAATTTCTATGGGAACGGCAGCCATTTTGAAAATTCTGAGACCAAGAATCATTTCTATGGGTGCTAGACATCCTTCTTGTAAAGTTTCAACAAATTTGAGGCATTTTGAATTTTCCCTACTTTTTTTCAGTTTCTATGACAACCGCAGTCATTTTGAAAATTCCAAAAGATATGTGTGTGCACATCTACCTATTGTAAGCTAGATTCCTTTGAAGTAGTTGGAATTTGTTTGCAAACTTTCTAAAAAACATCAATAGTTGTGTTTTTCATTCGTACGGATGGACGAACGAACGAACGAACGGACGGATGGACAAGGGTAAAACAATATGCCGCCCAGACTTTTGGTCCCGGGGGCATAAAAAAAATTGTTTTACCCCTGTTGGCCCGTCCTAGGGGGTACATGGTTTGTCAGCACAAATCCTTCTACAGCTTTTATGCTAGAAAATTTTTATTTTGCAAAACATTTGTACATACATTGAAAATGTGAAGGTGATAAGGATTTTGATTTCGGAGTGCATTTCTGAAAAATATGCATTGCTGAACTTAGTTATTTTTTGTGATTTTTCATGAAGGGTACATAGTTTGTCTGCACAGCTTCTCCTACAGTTTTTATGCTGGGAAGTTTATATTTTGCAGATCTTTTGTACCTAAATTGAAGATGAGCATGTGGAAAGGATTTTGATTAATTTTTCTCAAAAATATGTATGTTTGAACTTAGCGATTTTTTTTCTGTGATTTACTAATAGAGGGTACATAGACTGTGCGCACAAGTCCTCCTGCATTTTGATGCAGCCACCATCATGCTAGGAAATGTATTTATTGCAGTTCATTTGTACCTATATGGAAAATGTGCTTATGGTAAGGATTTTGAATTTGGTTCATTTTTCTAAAAGATATGCATTTTTGAACTTAAGTCATTTTCTTTGGTGATTTAGTAATTGAGTGTACATAGTTTGTCTGTGCAACTCCTATAGAAACATGTGTTTAGTTGGGGCCTCATATGTGTCTTACAGACACAAATATCATTACATTACTAAGAAATCACAATTTGATTCAACCTTGCGGGGAGGCATGTCATCCTCTAGCTTTATTATAAAATTAAGTTATGAAACCTAGAATTACATATCCTGTCTAAATGATTTTTGAAAGATTCACCTTCCACATTGGATATCCCTCATAACAGTGAAGTCTTCCTCTCATTAGAACCACAATCTGTCCTTTCAATGTCCCAAATACCAATTTACCCATATGACCAGGAACTGAAAAAGATATGTCAATAAAACCAAATAAAACCAATACATTCTAGCTAAGATGTTTCTGACATATATGTAATAAAGCATTGGAACATTAAGTTTTGTGGTCAATTTCATTCACTGTTGATTCAGTGTGGACATTGTTTTGACTGCAAAATATACTGAATATGGTTTAATGGTTTAAAGCTTTGACAACTTCAACAATAGATGTTGCATTTTGTACAAAAATTCCTGTTTTCTGGCTATCTTCAATAACATACCAGGACAATATACAAACCTGACAACGGTTGGAAGTACAGAATTTCATTAAATAATCGAAGTACAGAATTTCATTAAATAATCTTCTGCAAACAATATCTGAATATTCAATACAAGCACTGATCTATCCTCATTTGAAAATGTAAGATGATATGTACAGTGGAACCACCCAAAGGACAGATGTCATCATATGTACAGTGGAACCACCCAAGGGACAGATGTCATCATATGTACAGTGGAACCACCCATGGGACAGATGTCATCATATGTACAGTGGAACCACCCAAGGGACAGATGAAAACAGTTTAAGCTAGAGGAGTGTTAGAGCTATATATAGAATAATGGTAGTTTTGAATGTCGAGACAGAAAATATCACCGTATCACAGAGAGTCCGATAGGACGAGCTGTGATACTAGTAATATTTTCTGTCGAGACCTTCAAAACTACCATTATTATTTTTATCGGCAACATGGTAAGAGTCATGATGTCAATTTCCTGACGTCATTGCCTGATATTTTCTTGTATCAGGTCAGTACCGAGATACTGACAATATCAGTCAGTAAGATCAAAGAGAAAATGTACACATTGCCGATAAAGAGGTTGAACTGTGTTTAATTTCAAACAAAGGGTACATAAAAAGGGCCCGAGATATCAATTGTGTTCAAGGTACAAATGTATTGCAGTTGGAGCCATCAAAGTTCACTTGTATATCTTTTTTCTTTAATTTTGTACTTACCAACCAAAGCTTTATCAACAATGTACACTAACCTGTACTGACAGGAAAATGTGGAATTTCATCGTATGGAATGATTTCTGCATCTTCAACTAAGTCTCCAAGTCCTCCCAGACCAGATCCACATACTATACCAATCTTAGGATGGTGTTTAGTTCTTCCTTTTAATACCTTTGCAATCTCCTGTACTTCCTCATAACTAGGGCTGAAAAAACAAATGAAAAACATTTTAACAAATTATTTGGAATGGTTAATGAATATTTATGCACCATTACATCACAGGTAGTAACAACACAATTTTCATAATTCTCCCATTCTCAGCAGTTGGTTAAATGTGCATGTGACTTTTTAACCAATGGGTGTTGATTAAGTTTCCGTGAGAGATTTCCTGCCATTTTTAGATATTTTGCGTTTGGGAGAAAAAATGTAGGATTCTAAGTATTACATGATTTACCAAAACAAAAATAAATCTTGCATCCCATATGAGCACAGTTTGTGTACACTATAATCGTAGAATTATAAATATTACTTTGTACAGAGCGCTCTTTTAACTGAGTCGGTAAAGGCTGTTATAAGTAGACCTTAATTCACTGCACAAAAATATCAAACAGCACTTGGTCATGTAAGTCTCTTGCATTACATTTGGTATATTATAAGTGATCATGAACTGAAATTTACTGGTAGATGTATTTCTACAGCATGTACAGTGTAAAGAATTTCAGTTTTCTGATTTTCCTAGCATTATATAAAATCACATTTTTTATATAAAGAAGAACAAATTTTGAACAATATGACCTTCAAACTCTGTTATTTTAAAAGGGATACATGTATATTTCTTTTCTTACATATTTTCTTAAGTCAAGAGGATCCATATAAACTGATATTTAATAAATGAAAAATGTTGAGAGAATTGTTGGAAGGTTGCTCTTTGGTATTTGGAAATGCATTTATGCATAAAATGGCCCCCATCTTATGTGCTCCTCTATTTTGAAATGTCAACTATCTATGAAGTTAAGACTATTGATAAAATGCAGAGGGAATGAAAAGTCAAATTTCTCCCCTGCATGGGGTTGAAAATAAAAAGTAAGAACTGTGTTTGCAGAGCTAACACAAAAGTCTCCCAAACGAACTTCCAGTTTCCATAGCAATGGTTGTCATTTTAATATTTTGAGACAAAAAAATCATTTCTACCCAAGTCAGGCATCCTTCCTGTAAAATTTCATCCAATGCTGAGCACCTTAATTTTTCCCAACTTTTTCCCTGTTTCCATAGCAACGGTCACATTTGAAGTCTTTGAGACCAGATACCAATACTACAGATGTTCGACAACCTTTCTGTAAAATTTCATCCAATTCTAAGCACTTTGAATTTTCTCGCCTTTTTTCTGTTTCCATGGCAACGGGTGCCAATTTGGGAATTCCGACACCAGATGGCACATCTTTTCATGAGACTCTACCATCAGTTGAAGTTTTATTAAGTTCCAGTCATTGGTCTCAGATATCTGGCGAACAAAAATTTTAGGGTGGAAGAATAAGAAAAATGGAGCAAGAACAATAAATGGGAGACTTAATTAGGGGCTATATTCCTTTATGCACATTGTATTTAGTTTCATCAAAGTCATTCTAGTGGTCTAAGAGTTGTACCAAAAAATGTGTAGACAGACAGGCAAGATGATTCCTATACAACACCTCTAAACTTCATTTACAGGGGTATAATTAGTTTGGTTTCAATGAGCAATGTAAATTCAAGGGAGACGGTCTTTGGTTGCTTTTTCCCATAGGAAAAAAGCTGTGATCATGAGCCATCTCGGATTATGGACTTATCAATTTTAAAGGGGAGCAGGCAAGGTTGCAAAAGTCCTCCTGGTTTCAGAGGAATAGATCTTTATGGTAGATTTACACTAATACACAGCTCATTTGATTGGTGCACATTGCAAAAATCAAGTCTGATGCGAATTGACTTGATTTTCAAGCTGGAATGTAGTTTTCTCAGCTTTTTCATTGTGTCGTCATAATAAATTGAATGTGTATAGGAAGGTTCGCCAACCTCATTAGTGATGTCACAAAATCAAATTTACATATGCAAATTAGCATTTTTGGTTGGTATAGTCGTAGTGAGACCACTATTTAACAATGTAAAAGAATTTTTGATCTCTTGTAATTTTTTTTATTATTCACCCAATTTTGGATCTGTAAAATGCGTAATAAACTTCAAGATTTTCATAATTTTTTCTGCCGATTTACTTTTCAAATGTTTCCAACAGAAAATTTTTTATGTGGTTTTAAAAAATGTTATTATTGCCGAAATTTGTATACTTTACAAAAATGCCAACTATATAGATTTTGAAAATATATTATTTAAAAAATTAACACCCTGTAAAAGTGTAAACATTCCAGAATTTTGATCAAAAGGAATTATGAAGATATCTCAATTAACAAATGCGTATGATTGAACTGAAAATGACATTTTTATTACCCTTTTCAATTACCACTATTTCTTGCCAACCAAATTTACCTTTTTGAGTCTGTGACATCACGGCGAACCTTCCTATATCATTCACTTTCCCTTGAATCATCTCCTGGTTGTCTTAATTATTATCTATATTGTAAACTACTTAAAAAATCTCTCTTAATAAAATGGTGACATAGATTTTTTTCAGCTCAACGGATAGCTGAAGTATATATCTCATAAATATAAAAAAATAAAATCTCAAGAGCCTGTATTGCTCACCTGGACCCTGGCTTACATAGGAAGTCTTTGTTAACTGATCTATATTAAACCATTGTTCCATTTTGCCTAGTGGTCTCAGTGGACAAGACCTTTGAACATGTTTCACTTTGGTCCAAGTTTGGTTCCAGTTGGCTAGGCAGTTGCAGAGAAGAAGATATTTGATCATGTTTTCCCATAGTCTCCAATGTTAAACTATGTTAACTGCTGGCATTCATCTTAGATATAGTGCCTGACTATTGTGGTCCAGTTTGATTCAAACTGGTTAACTTGCAGTAAAGAAGATCTTTAAATATTTTTTCCCATAGGGTCCAATGTTAAACCTATGTTCCTGCTGGTGGCCATTTTGGATATAGCACAGCCCTTAAAACACCTTTTTATCTGGGGACCATCTAAAGACTATTGTGGCCAAGTTTGGTTCCAAGTGGCTTAGCAGTTTCAGAAAAGAAGATCTTGAATGTGTGTTATCCCATGGGACCCAATGCTAAAACTATGTTCCCCACTTGCAGCCATCTTGGATATAGCAAAGATCTGAAAAACACCTATTTTGCTGGGATCATCTAAGGACTATTGTGACCAAGTAAAGTTCCAATTGGCTCAATAGTTCCAGAAGAGAAAACATTTAAATTTATTTTCCCATGGGTCCAATGTTAAAACAATGTTCTCAGCTGTCGACCATCTTGAATATAGCATGGACCTGAAAACACCTTTTTTGTAGGGGACCACCTAAGGACTATCGTGGCCAAGTTTAGTTCCAATTGGCTGAGAACTTTCAGAGGAGAAGATCTTTGAACATGTTTCCCATAATGTTTCAATGTTAAAATTATGTTCTCCATTGGCTGCCATCTTCTAGTGGGGACCTGAAAAAAACACCTTTTTTGTAGGAGACCACATAAAGACAATTATGACCAAATTTGGTTTCAAGTGGTTCAGCAGTTTCAGAGGAGATCTATGAATGTGTTTTTCCATGGGGTCCAATGTTAAAACAATGTTCTCCACTGGCAGCCATCTTGGATATAGTCAGGACCTGAAAAACACTTTTTGTAGGGGATCACCTAAGGACTATTGTGGCCAAGTTTGGTTCCAATTGGCCCAGTAGTTTCAGAGGAGAAGATCTTTGAAAAGTTAACGCTGGACGGACAACAGACAGCCAATGGACGCAAAGTGATGGCAAAAGCTAACCCTGGCATTAGCTAGGCGAGCTAAAAATCTATCTGATATTGATTTCATATGATAATTTAACAATATGATATGTCAGCAACATTGGCAAACATCTTGGATAAGGTGCAAACTTACCTGACACATTTGTAAAAGGGATAACCAAAGGCTTTGTGGAGGAGATCTTTGAATGTTTCCACAGGGTACAAGCTTAGATGGTGTGCAGACTTGGACCATACATGTTTTTGTAACGGATCAACCAAGGAGTGTGATTCCCAACTGGCTTATCAGTTTCAGAGAAGTTACTTGCAAATCTGTTTAGCCTCCTAAACTTGTATCAGGATTCCAGTACTAAAGTAGAACCCTTCATCTTCCAATATTTTTTTAGCATTTTTCCCATGTAATGTATAAACAAATAACAGAGATTTTCATTTTCAATGAGGAGCTGACTTGTCAGACCTGCATGCATTCTTCAAAGCGGCCACCTTAGACTATTGTGCATACCGGTAGTTTGGTCCCAAGTATTCTTGTTGTTTCAAAGGAGATCTTTGAATGTTTTCCTACGAGGTTCAAGGTTATACTATGTTCTCTGCTGGCAGCCATCTTTGATGAAGTGCAAACTTATTGATTGGACTTCACTGAATGTCTGTCGTTTCAATGATACTTTGATATTCTTGTGTTTTATTTATCTGACATTCTTTTAATAGTAAAAAATACTGGTAAATATAGGAAGATTATTGAAAGACAAATCATTCCGTATACAACAAGAGGAAAGCTGTCAATGTGACAGCAAATCTGGTTTTCTTTTACATGGACAGTATATCTTACATGTACATATTTGTCAACCCTGAACATCCGAAATGTACACATTTTTTAATCTGCAATATTTAACCTTCCTTTGAAGCAGCCTATGTTTGAAAGTTTAAAGAAAACTGTTGAAAGGCAACATCTTGCTCCTGACAGAGAGGGTACCATGTTGGCATTTATGTAAATTTAGCATAATAATGACCAAGTTCAACAACTGGTAAGTTAGGAATTAATTATCAGAAATCATAATCAAAGTTACATGCACACCTCTGATATATGTAAAAATTGATGGGTGTTCCATGGAACACTTGTGTCGCCTGCTCCACCAAAGAGCCATTTTGGCCCAGTGAACCTCTAAATTCTGTAAAATTAAAAGTATCATGTGCATGTCTAGATTTTTTTAGAATATGTATAACAGTTTTGGGGACTTGCAGATTAACAGAATGAATTAACAAATGAGCTATGTTGGGTTGTCAAACCTCTAAAATCTGAAAAATGAAGTATAATGTGCATAACCAGACCTGATAAACATCATATACTGAAAGTTTGGTTGGAATCTGACATACAGTTGTGAAGGAGTCGAAGATTACCAAACAGAATTAACAAATGAGCTGTTTTGGCTCTGCGAACCTCCTAAATCTGTTAGATTAAAAAATTTAAGTATTACATGCACAACTAGATCAGGTGAACAACATATCCTGCAAGTTTGGTTAGAATCTGACTTATAGTTATAATGAAGTTGTGGATTTAACAAATGAGCAATTTTGGCTCCGTGAACCTCTAAGATCTGTTAAATCAAAATTCTAAGTATCAGGTGCACAACTACACCAGATGTACAACATAATCTGAAAGTTTGGTTGGAATCAGACTAGTAGTTTTAAAGGAGTTGCGGATTCAAGAACAGACAGACTCACAAATGAGCAATTTTGGCTCCATGAACCTCTAAAATCTGTAAAATCAAAATTCTAAGTACCAGGTGCACAACTACACCAGGTGAACAATATATCCTAAAAGTTTGGTTGGAATCGGACTAGCAGTTTTGAAGGAGTTGCAGATTCAAAAACAGACAGACTCACAAATGAGCAAATTTGGCTCCGTGAACCTCTAAAATCTGTAAAATCAATATTCCAAGTATCAGGTGCACAACTACACCAGGTGAACAACATATCCTGAAAGTTTGGTTGGAATCGGACTAGCATTTTTGAAGGAGTTGCGGATTCAAAAACCGACCAACGACGGAGTAAGACGACGACGACTTAAGAAGAAAGATAGTAATCCCTATGTGTCGTCTTTGCTCACAGCAGGCGACACAAAAATGATATGCAAAATATAGACTTTCTATCTCAAAGACTGTAGGAGATTTGCTCTGGACAAAGTGGGTATCCTGTTGGCAGATTTTTGCCGTAAAAATGACTAAGTTCAATAACTGGTAATTTTGGCCTAACTTATCAGAAATCAAAATCAAAATTACATGCACACCTCTGATACTAATGATCTGCAAAATTTAAACCTTCAATCTCAAAAACTGTAGGAGATTTGCTCCGGACAACTGGGGTACCCTATACATGCTATAGGAGATATTTGATGTACAGATGACTAAGTTCAACAACTGGTAATTTTGGCATTAATTATCAAAAACCAAAATCAAAGTACCATGCACACCTCTGATGCATGTATAAAATTGTCTATTTACAAATGATGTGCTAAAGAAAAAGTTTCTATCTCAAAAACTGTAGGATATTTGCTCCTGATAATGATATACCCATTTGGCAGTTGCCCACCTGCCATTTTCACCATTCTAATAACCAAATTTTTTTCTGATGGAAAACCCAGTTAATAAAAATGGGTCATCTTACATGTATCACCAAGCTGAATAGCCCAGTATAAATGTTACCGTATATTTGTTTCACCTTACAAAAGTTCATCTGGAAGAATATATTTCATCCCTTTGGAACAATTATTATATATGATAAGGTTTCTTCTTTCAGGAACAAATACTGTAACATTTGTTCCATTGGAACACATATTTTATGATATCGTAACTTATCGTTGGAACAAATATTATAAGGAATTTCTGTTCTGTGACCTAGACCGATTCGAATTAATATGTTTATTTCAAAATCTGACTTTTTATTTCATTTTGTAAAAGCATTTTCATAAAGCAGGAGTCCTTAAGGGGGGTTCTGTGTATATATGTACGTACAATGTACAAAAATGTGATTGCCTTGCAGGTTGTATGGAAATAGCTCTAAAAATTTAAACTGGTGTCAGAGACATATAATTACAGAGACTGGCAACTCTACTTTCACCCCATATTGATCACAAAAAACATGGTACGGCCACATCAGAACTTCTTAAACTACTTATTATTCAGTTGACATATTTCTAAACCAAAAAGTGAAATGTTTTTCTTAATCATTTTAGAGTATAGTTTAGAAAATTTGAATTAAAAATATTGATTAACAAAAAAGATATTGGCAAATAAAGCGGAGACTTCATGTGGAAATCTGACGACAAAGATTGTGGTGGGCCTTGTTTACTTTTGAAACTCCTCTTTTATTTCCGTGATTACAACTTCCTAGTTATGAAATCTGGAAAGTATTTTACCTTGTTGGTAGAGTTTAGATAGTTTTATTATGATATTTTCATATTTCATCAAGATATTAGAGATTTATTTTTGTAAAGTGGCTGTTTTATCGAAGTCTCGATGGTGGCGTGATTTCACGAGAATTCGTCATGTTGCCAATCTCTTTAATTATATGTCTCTGCTGGTGTGTACATTGTGCGCCGCGTAGCAAATGAACGCTAAATAACAAAGTCCTTGTATCAAGGACATATATTTAGAAGGATAGGAAACTCGTACATAATCCATGTGGCATTTTAATATTTATAGCGAAGCGTTTGGTATGCATTCGTTTTGAGCTATCTTCTTAAAAAGTTTCTTATGGATATTAATAAAATTATACTTTCCTGAAAGCTGAAGGATTTTTACATCCGTAGAGTAAATTTCGTTACATTACAGCCAGTAATTTCTTCAATACATGTAATGGAAACATTTTCGTTGATTTTTTTTCCACTTCCGGTTTTCATCGGTAAAAATGCACCATGATTTTGAACTAAAGGCTTTAAAAGTAATGCACAGAATTTCATAAATTTAATATTTTCCTGAAGTTTAACATCTACTGATCTCGCAGAACAATTTTTGTGACAATCATTATTATATTTCCGTTGTTATAAGGCTGCAAAGAGAGGGTCCCAAAGTGACAAAATCTCACGCCTCTCGATATATTTCCAGATTATCACGAGATGCTTATCCTTCTAAATATACGTCCTTGCTTGTATGATGTATGAGATACAAAAATGGCCATGCATATTGTACGAAAAATTTCCTAATTAAAACAAGGCACTGTGGGATTATAATAATCCCACAGGGCCTTGTTTTAATTAGGAAATTTTGGCCCAGATAGACAAATCTATGTAAATACTTGTGTCAAGATAAATTTTCAGATATAGATCCAATCTATGTAAATAAGCCACAGGCACTTGTTTCATTTAAAAAAAAATCCATGAAACAAGTGCCTGTGAAATTAGCCCCTCTCAAACCCGTTTTTATCTGTTCTCTGGAAAAGATGTCAATCACCTAAGCTAGTCATGAATTTCAAATTTTAGGCCACATCAAATAAATTAATAGATTCTCATCCCCACCCGCCCCATTTTTTCTAAGCTCAATTTTTTTTTTTTATTTTCAGTTATACAGAAATTTTCTTTAAATTCCTATCAGTTTTAGTGAAAATCAGTAAAAAATAAAAAATAAAACCCTCCCACCCACCCGATATTTTTTGTTACAGGTGGATGAGAATCTACAAATTAACTTGATAAGGCCTTAGGTTGTGATGAAATCAATATTAAAAGGAGACTTAATCTGATAAAATAAACATGTTCTCTTTGTACCCTTGTCCCATCCATGCCATATCTTCTAAATTTGTATGCTCAACATAAATTTAATAAAGTAAAGTCTAGAAATACCCCGAAAGCAGGCTGTGAAAGGGAGATAATTCTTTACAATCCTTATTTGGAGAACTTACTAAAACCTGGAAACTTTGAGGGTTATTTGAAAACAATTAGGATGTTATTTTTTGTTACATCACTGAGAGATCTGAGAGAAAAATAATTTAAGCGAAACAATTTATAGCTTGCTAAATCTATATAAACAGAAGTCCATTATTGTGGACCGGATTATTTTATCTTTGACTTCTAATAGTGACAAAAGGTTGGCGGGAAACTGGACTCCTCTGAATTTTTCATAGGTTTGACATAATGAAATTTACCCTAAATATAAAACGAATTTATCAAACAAGATGTAGAGTTTGTGGGCTAGAAATTTTGATGCATTTAAATGGATAAAACTAGGGAAGTCCTTAAAAGACAATCAGCCATATCAACTGAAGGTCACGACTGAACACCCGGGGAGGGGGGTATCTTCCTATACAAGAATACAAGAATACAAGAATATTTATTCACCAATCATGGGCCCATAACAGGCAATAAATTAAACAAAATAACAATGATTAAGTGATTACAATAAGAAAAGAAAACATATAACAAAAGGAAAAGAAAATATGTTATATAAGTCATGTTTAACGGCAGGTTCAGAGCCAAACAAATACTGACATATAACAATACTTCTTTAACTGAATAGTAACTCCGATAGGGCTAAACCTTCTCACGTTAAGACATTTGTTAATGAATGTACCAAATTGTTTCAAGAAAGATAAATTTTCATTTGTAAACAGCCAAATAAATTTACAAGATAAATTCATATCCCCAACATTTTTACAATTATCTTTAATCTTTTCTAAAAAATATTTCTGTCTCCACTATATAATGGACATTCTAATACAAAATGTTCTTCATTTTCGATTTTCCGAATTGCACAATACTGACAGATACGTTCAGATCTATCAGGTCGGTTTTTATTATATCTATCTCTTTCTATTCCTAAAGGGTGTGCACTTAATTAGTGCACACCCTTTTCTTCCTATATGTATTGGTATACAAGGACGTGCGGAAAATTCGGGTTCCTATATTACAAATTCTGGTATTTATTTGATACTCATATTTTCTCTCTTTACATTTATTTGGGTCTATTTTCAGCACATCTAGAATTAAATTGGGCTGTCGGTATAAATATTGTTAGAAGTAATCAATTTGGCCTAAAAATTGTATATACAAAATTTCAGTTTTACCCAATTCTCTTCTAGTCATACACCTAATTTACTCTTTCTCGTAGTATTTCTAAGGGTGGCATATATTATGACAGCATTTATTCGGGTATAGATTTCAATTAAACTATAGTATTGGGTACAAGTTTTGGACCGTCAGCTGCACGTCCCATGATATATGAGAGCCCCCCCCCCCTGGAACGGTCTGAACAGTGGCAAATCTATGTGAATCTGGATGATGTGAATCGGAATCCCGAGAGTGCAATATTGAGGCCAAACTGTGACTTGGAGAGGACATTTCAAGCAGAGTCATGAATATGTAATATGTCTCTGTTTGAAAAAAAACTCAAGATAATAAGTTGAAAATTCAAGATAAAAACTTGAAAATTCAAGATAATAAGTTGAAAATTCAAGATAATAAGTTGAAAATTCAAGATTAAAACTTGAAAATTCAAGATAAAAAGTTGAAAATTCAAGATAATAAGTTGTAAATTCAAGATAATAAATTGAAAATTCTAGATTGAAAAGATGAACATTCAAAAAAAAAAGTTTAAAATTTAAGATAATAACTTGAAATACGAAAGTCCATTCAGCTCATTTTCATTGGGTAGAAAAATAAAATTTTTCGTGAAATAACGCGAATCTTTCGCGAATAAACGCAATACTTTCGCGAATAGACGCGATACCTTCGTTAATAAACGCGATACTTTCACGAATAAACGCGAAACTTTTGCGATAGAAAATATTTGAGAATAAACGAGATACTTTCGACAATAAACGCGATAATTTTCGCGAATAAACGCGAAAAATTTATATTTAGATACAAAAATTATCTTTATTATCTTTATTATATCCCCCAGCAAATGAAGTTTTGGGGTATATAGGAATCACTCTGTTCGTCCGTCCATCCATCCGTCTGTCTGTCCGTCAACTGTTCCTTGTTAGTGCAACTCAAAGATGTTCATGTAGGAATTTGGTTTCTGTCAAAAATTTAGAAAGGGGGATAATTTTTTTTCAAAGGACACTCCATGTTCTTATCAGCACAACTCCTAAACGGCTCAAAGCATTTTGATGAAACTTTACACAGTCGTAGTAAACCACATGAAAGTGTGTATGAATAAATTTGGTTGCTGTCCAAATTTAGTGAGGGGAGATAATTTGAATTTATCAAAAAAGGGAGAGGGTAGTCCATGTTCCTTGTCAACGCATGTCCTCGTCAGCGCATCTCCTCCTAAAGCAGTTGTGGATTTTGATAAAATGTTGCACAGTTTCAGTACACCATTAGAGGATGCGCATAGAGAAATATTGTTGTTCCAAACTTGGAAGACGGGCCAATTAATTAAACTTTACGTATCTTCAATGAAGGAGCGGGGTATCTCTTTGTGGCCTTTCAGGCCACAATATTTCTAGTTACAATGACATAAGCGTGAAATGATGGGTTAGACCATGCAGGTCACAGGTTGACCCTTTTTTCATCAAATTACACACTGGTTGTATTGTACAGTATTGCACAATGGCATTATCCAAACATCTGCTTTCGGGTTTACCTGACTATCTAAAAATACGGCATTTAGTATGGAGCCATATGATGTTTAATGAGCAATGAAAAACAAATTGACAGCAGCCTTCGGCCTGGACAATATTGTTGGCTCTCTTAGCCTAAAAGACCATGTGAGCTTTTGCCATAACTTTGGCGTCCGTCTTCACCATAACTTTACAGGAATGGTTTATGGAATGACCATTACTATGATAATCCAGAATGACGATCGTTATACATCATTCTTTGGTGATAATATTTTGTTGATTTAAATCAGACATGCAAAATATTTACTTTTCTCCTTAATTTTTAGGCAGATTGGGCTAATTTAGTGGGATTCTGGAATACACATACCGTTTCTGGTGGACAAGGAATTAGAGGTGGAAATAGAACGCTACCAGACGGCAACCAAGTCCCTTCAAGAGACATGGACGGACAGGGTGATTCCGATATACCCCCCAAAAACTTCATTTGCGGGGGTAATGATAAAGATAACTTTTTGTATATATTTAAAAATAAATTTTCGTGTTTATTAGAGAAAGTATCGCGTATATTCGCGAAAATTTTATCTTTTTAACCTTCGAAAATGAGCTTAATGGGCTTTCGTATTTCAAGTAATTATCTTAAATTTTCAACTTTTTTATCTTAAATTTTCATCTTTTTTACCTTGAATTTTCAATTTATTATCATTTTCATGTTTTTATCTTGAATTTTCAACTTATTATCTTGAATTTTCAACTTATTATCTTGAGTTTCAAGTTTTAATCTTGAATTTTCGCCTATTTCATCTTGAATTTTCAACTTATCATCTTGAATTTTCAAGTTTATATGTTAAATTTTCAACATAGAAATCGTTGAAAAAAATTCTTAGTGGCCGATATGGGCATCCGTAGACTTCAGTTGTCACTTGTCATCATAGTAATAATCTCAGAGTTGGCGCTCTTTTTTAAAAATTTTCACGTACTCTTACCAGAATAAAAATTCATTTTGCAGGATAAACAATATTTAGTTCAATGTCTTTCTAACGTTAAGGGGATACGATACAGTAAAGATCCTGAACTGATTTTTTCGTGAAATTTTGAAATCAAGCCAATTTGAATATGCTCTTTCCAAATCTGCAAAGAAAAATATACCTTCATGATTTCGTTTTCGAGATAATTGCGATTCAAAATTGCCCATTTTCCAAAATATTGCGTAAAAATTGTATTTTTACAACAATATGTAAAATGTCATAACTTTTGAACGAATTAAGCTAATTGCTTCCGGGTTTTTGCTACAGTTTACTGAGATATTTCTAAAGAAGGTAAGTATACATTTTAAAACAAAATTTCAACATTTGTGGTTCGAAATTGACATTTATGTTCATATTTACAGAAAAAACTTTCATTTCTTGGAAGTAAAATTTCACATAGAAAAAAATTGTGAACTGATTTTTTCTTCATAATTCCCAGAGACCTCCGTGAAACATCACTCTTCTAAAATTCGCTTTGAAAAATGGGGGTCCATGTGCTTAATTTAAAGCTACAGAGAGAAAACTGGCATTTTTTATCGCTACAAATGAGCATTGCCGGTTTTGGCGCGAAATGACGTTACATCATATTTTGCTTGGAAAAACGTCGTAAACTTATGTTTTCTCTCTTATTAGTGTTGCGAAAAATAGAACAGAATTCAATTTAATTAAACAGGAAATAAAAGACATCAAACAGAACAGAGAACTGATCATGTGATTAATGGTTGCTTTTGAAGATATTCACAAAGATCAGTCGAATACAACTCGACCTTTCTAGTGACTTTGTGATGATTTCCCTCATGCCGCTGTTCAAGTATATAGATCAATATAGAGTGACCAATTCCCTGGTTTCACCTATCGACCTTTAATGAAAAAAAAAAATCGGAATTTATTGTATGTTGTGTAGTTTAATTTAAGGGGTTGGGTATGAGGGTTTTGATCCCGATTTCCCCAGAAAAAGTACGATTCCCTCAGTCATCCCGAAAAATAAAATTGACTGAATTCCGTTCCTGATAATTTTTTTTTTCGAATTCTCTGTGAAATAATTGGTCTTTCCTGTTGTCCCGAAAAAGATCATACCGACCCTCATTTAAAGTTAAAAAAAATTATCATGCATGTGTATCGTGATAATGCCTCTTCAATATCATACTCTCTTATTATTTATTGATAATACATTGTCACAGCATTTTGTATTTAACCCATGAAAGTATTGTGATATAAAAAAAACATTTTCACGGGATTTTTAATTGAATTGTCAAAGTATCCCCTGAAAATTCAAATCGGAAATGCCGTGAAATTGCCTTGAAAATTGATTCTAAATGTAAACGATGCCGTCGGGAAAAATGATTCGATTGGAAACGATGCCGAAAGGAGATTTTTGCTTTCAGGTTTCAATTTGAGAAGCATGTCGAATCTTGAGCTGCCACGTTCCCTATTTCGTTATGAGCTAAATATTTAACCACATTGAATTTATCTTAGATTTATTTTACATGCTTTCACAGACAGTAACATGTCCGCGATTCGCGAAGTCCGGTGATTTATGACGTCGCTCTCTAATCTGTGACGTCGTGAAAAAAACATTCCTGATCCGGCGATGTTATTATCTGCCCTTGGTACTGTATCGTATCCCCTTAAAAACTTCAGTTGGAAAGTATTTACTGCTCACCTAGTGAAATAATCTACTGACCAGACGTAATTAATCTCATAGATGTATCAATAAAATGTGTACCATTTGGAATTTACTTCCCAGGACACTTGTACGTCTTTGCCCAGCCTGAGAATTTTTCAAAGAATTAGTGTCAGGTCCACATCCTAAATAATTATTCATTTAAATTTTATCCCCTCCATTATGATTTCAGAATTGGGTAAATCAAGTATCTTTCGTCTGGTATTCTTTAAAAGACTGGACAGACAAGCTAGATAAATCAAAAGATGTAATTAATGTACATCTTAGAAGACACACTCTAAAAAACTAAAACTATCAATCATTATTGTCAATCTATATCAATGACATTCCAGTCGTTGAAAAGGCTATTTGCAACGGACACCAAGCTTAATGGTACCATGAACAAGTAAACATAAAATAAAGCTACAACATCAACAGCCTAATGAAATAGAACAATGATCAATTTAATATACTAAATGTAACAAGTGATAACTGTGTTCGCAAGCGAAACATAAAAGTTTCCCAAACGAACTCC
>MJUU01027781.1:123468-148262 GCA_002080025.1 Modiolus philippinarum
GTCATTGCTTTTTGAAGGCTTGGTGGAAGATATAAACACATGACTTTTGAAATCTGTACCATATTGCAAAAGTGGTTTGGATTACAAAAATTGTTGAAATAACAAAAGTGGTTGATAGCCATTTCTCATCAACCACTTTTGAAACCCCCAACCATTCTTGAAATCCAGGATTCAATATTTATTTGGTATCTTGCACAATATAACATATCTAAGGTGGCCCTATACAATAGTATTTCAAAAGTGGTTATTACTTTAATACGGGTTGGTGGAAGATTTTAGCGAACGGCTTTTGAAATCTACTCCACATTTGTAATCTAGGGATTAGAAACGTAGATGATAATACAAAAGTGGTTAATAGCAATTTCTTATCAACCACTTTTGAAATCAATGGTAATATTTTCATGGAGTATCTCACAATTTGAACTGAACATCAATATCAGATTTCTAAGGTGGCCCTAAACAATTGGATTTCAAAAGTGGTTATTACTTTAATAAGGGTTGGTGGCTGAATCAATGGAACTGTTTTTGCAATCTTCATATTTGTCATCAAGGGATTACAAACCTGGTTAGGGTAGGGATAACAAACGAGGTTGATAAAAATTCTTAGTCAATCACTTTTGAAATCTAATCACTTTTGTAATCCCTCATTCAACTCAAAGAGTGCCTTAAAATATTGATCTTTACTTGAAGAGACAATGGTTCTGAATTTCAAAAATACTAAAGTACATTTGAAATCATGGGATTACAAAAATGGTTAAGGATTACAAAAGTGGTTGATGAAATATCTCAGTCAACCACTTTTGAAATCTCACTACTTTTGAAATCCCTCATTCAACTCAAAGAATTTCATAAAGAATGTTGATCTTTACTTTAAGTGACAGTGGTTCTGGATTTCAAAAATACTGTACCACAATTAAAATCTTGGGATTACAAACGTCGTTGATAAATCTTAGTCAACCACTTTTGTAATCTCAAGAACTTTTGAAATTTCTTATTCAACTCAAAGAGTTTTTCAAAAAAATGTTGACCTTTACTTAAAGTGACAGCGGTTCTGGATTTCACAAATACTAAACCTCATCTGAAATCGTAGGATTACAAAAGTGGTTAGGGATTACAAAAGCGGTTGATTAAAAATATCAGTCTACCACTTTTGTAATCTTAACCACTTTTGTAATCCCTTATAAAACTCAAAGAGTTTCATAAAAAATGTTGATTTTTACTTGTGAAGTAACAGTGGTTCTGGATTTCAAAAATTCTTACCACAATTGAAATCGTAGAATTACAAAATTGGTTAGAGTTTACAAAAGTGGTTGATAAAAAATCTCTGTCAACATTTTTCGTAATCTCAACCACTTTTGTAATCCCTTATTCAACTCAAAGAGTTTCATCAAAAAGATGTTGATCTTTACTTCAATTGACAGTGGTTCTGGATTTCAAAATACTAAACATCTGAAATCGTAGGATTACAAAAGTGGTTAGGGATTACAAAACAACGGCAGTAGAATACCGAAGGAACAAGGAAAGCGATGACTACAAAAATCAAAGTCCAAAGACATGGCAAAACGGTAACAGATAAAAACAAAGACAAAACAAGGACGTGAGACAGATACAATGCACGGAAATAAAAAGATAACATTAAGAACTAAGGCACTCACAGTGTGAACTCCCATGAAAACCGGGAGTGACATCAGGCGAGTGACAAAAGTGGTTCATAAAAAAAATCTTAGTCAACCACTTTTGTAATCCCTTATTTCACTCAAAGAGTTTCATAACAAAATGTTGATGTTTACTTAAAGTGACAGTGGTTCTGGATTTCAAAACTAATAAACCACATCTGAAATCGTAGGATTACAAAGAAAGGTTAGAGATTACAAAAGTGGTTGATAGAAATTCTTAGTCAACCACTTTTGTAATCTCGACCACTTTTGTAATCACTCATTCAACCCGAAGAGTTTCATAAAATAGGATTGATCTTTACTTGTGAAGTGACAGTGGTTCTGGATTTCAAAAATACTTACCACAATTAAAATCGTAGAATTACAAAATTGGTTAGAGTTTACAAAAGTGGTTGATAAAAAATCTCTGTCAACCTTTTTGTAATCTCAACCACTTTTTTAATCCCTCATTCAGCTCAAAGAGTGTAATTTAAAAACAAAAATGTTGATGTTTACTTCAAGTAACAGCGGTTCTGGATCTCAAAATACTAAACAACATCTGAAATCTTAGGATTACAAAAGTGGTTAGGGATTACAAAAGTGATTGATAAAAAAATCTTAGTCAACCACTTTTGTAATCTCAACCACTTTTGTAATCCCTTATTCAACTCAAAGAGTTTCATAAATAAAATGTTGATCTTTACTTAAAATGACAGTGGTTCTGGATTTCAAAAATACTAAACCACATCTGAATGGTAGGATTACAAAAGTGGTTGATAGAAATTCGTAGTCAATCACTTTTGTAATCTCAACCACTTTTGTAATCCCTCATTCAACCCAAAGAGTTTCATAAAAAAGTATTGATCTTTACTTGTGAAGTGACAGTGGTACTGGATTTCAAAAATACTTACCACAATTGAAATCGTAGACTTACAAAATTGGTTAGAGTTTACAAAAGTGGTTGATAAAAAATCTCTGTCAACCTTTTTTGTAATCTCAACCACTTTTGTAATCCCTTATTCAACTCAAAGAGATTCATAAAAAAGAAGTTGATCTTTACTCAAAGTGACAGTGGTTCCCGATTTCAAAAATACTGAACCACATTAGAAATCGTGGGATTACAAACGTCGTTGATAAAAAATCTTAGTCAGCCACTTTTTCAATCCCTCATTCAGCTCAAAGAGTGTTATTTAAAAAAATGTTGATCTTTACTTCAAGTGACAGTGGTTCTGGATTTCAAGATACTAAATCGTAGGATTACAAAAGTTGTTAGGGATTACAAAAGTGGTTGATAAAAAATCTTAGTCAACCACTTTTGTAATCTCAACTACTTTTATAATCCCTTATTGAACTCAAAGAGTTTCATAAAAAATGTTGATCTTTATTCTTAAAGTGGCGGTGGTTCTGGATTTCAAAATACTAAACAACATCTAAAGTCGTGGGATTACAAAAGAGGTTAGGGATTACAAAAGTGGTTGATAAAAAATCTCAGTCAACCACTTTCTCAACCACTTTTGTAATCCCTTATTCAACTCAAAGAGTTTCATCAAAAAGGTCGATCTTTACTTAAAGTGACATTTTACAGTAAAACCTGTACTTTTGAATCCAAATTATGTTGAAAAAAAAATCTTAAGATAGATGGATTACAAAAGTGGTTAGGGATTACAAAAGTGGTTGATAAACCACCTTTGTAACCCCAAACCACATTTGTAATCAAGGGATTACAAAAGTGATTGGGATTACAAAAGTGGTTGTAACAATGCGTGCTTATGATGTTTATTATCTGGTAATTAGTTCTACAAGTTTCTAAGAAGCAGTTTAAGTTAGTAATTTAGGACTAATTTACGCTGTTTCTTATTAATATCATCAGTATACGCTTATGGTGATTTCTTAACAGAATTTAAGACCCCGTTAGACAGGGGTGTTTCTATGAGCTGTATATCAAAACTTTTCAATTTTTTTTCTTGAAGTATATTAGCACATAATTGTTTCATGATGTGAATTTGAAGAAAATTGAATTTGTGGAAAATTTAGGGGTTACCCCGGGTCTACTACCTTAACATTTAGGTAATTTGGACTGTCTATGTAAGACATGGTTCAAGTGAAGTGTAAGGGCAGTTTGGTATCAGAAAGTTGTTCGGAAATGACTTATGGTATCCCAAAAGCTTATGAGTCTGGGATATGTTAGCCTTTATTGCTTTCGTTCCGTAAGAAACCATACTATATTGAGAGATATAATTTAATGATATCCCAGGTGAAAATGGAAATTTTCGTATGGATTTTTCGTTTTCTCGGATTTGTCATTGCCAGTTTTGACTGCTTACAGTGTTTTGTATACGGAGCGGGAAATGCTTGCCCTTCTGGAGCAGCTAGCTGATTTCACTCTCTGTTTTTAAAGAAACCCACAGTGCAAGTGCCTAAGAATTTGACTGTTTTTATCAAAATTCTAACCCCTTAAAATATCGAGGCTTCATTCCGTGTATGGCACTCGGTAGATGTCCTTGTTACTGGATTTGGCTTCCTATTTCGATTTATTTGGTAATGAGTACTTCTTCTATTACAACGTTTGGATTGTGGCTTTCCAATTATTTGATTTTAATGCTGCTGATGAGAGGTTTCTCCTTGAAACACGTCTACAGCATAACGAAATTTGCTGTTTTTTTTTATGCAACTTCTTTATGTTTTAGTATTTTGAGTGTTGTGCTGTTATTTTCGTGTTTTGGTAGATGCCTCATGTCTTTTTGTTCTGTTTTCTCGTCTTTGTCTCGTCCCTGGACATTGATTTTTGTAACTTATGCGATATACTTTGTTCTCGGCATTGTACTGCCATACGTTGTGTTATTTATGATTTTCTTTCACTTCACATACGATATAAAGATACATTTAAATACTAATGCTGACAGCAGCAGAATACATAACGATGAATTATATTCATGAAGAAATGGCAGAGCAATTTGATGGACGATTACAAACCCAATTATAATCCCATGACATTTTATGTACTTACCCTGCTTGTGTGTTTTCACTATCCATCTCCACTAAGTTTGTACAAATCAGTTATGTCACAAATATGTCCTTGAAATAACATTGATTACACATTCATTTTTGAAAGAAAATGTCGCATAACAAGTCAATATTTAGATTACAGCAAAGAAACAGAAATTGCATAGAGAACATATGCACATCTGATGTATGAGAAAAAAAATAATATATAAGTATTACTGTTTATTCGTAGAAATGAGATACATGCATTGTTGCAAGGTGAAAATCAGCAAACCGAAATTAGGCGCATGCAGTTTCCTTTCATAGTTTGGAAATGAGAAATATGGCATTAAACAAAGCTGGAATATTAACATTGTGGACGGTATCCGTTAAGACTCAGGAATGTGTGTGTTCTGACGTTAGATTCTTACAGTAAACGAAACACATGTCCGTCGAAGTTAATTGGCAATATTTATGTTAACATTTCAATAAAAAGTAAAAGTAAATAGTCATTAGTTTAGTTTAACTAATTCTTTCTGGACGTTTAAGTTTATTTGAGAAGTCAAAATATAGCCGTATAAAATGTAATCAAAAATAAATAAATAAAATGAGAAAGAAAAAAATATATATAAAAAGTCGTTTCCTGAAGATATGAATAAAAAAGGGATATCCGTTACATGTACTATTATCTAGTTTATTTACATGCACAATTTAAGTGCATATACAATACACACCCGATAATATCTAAAACTACACTACTAGTCTATAACTTAGGATAATGAGATAAGATACATAATCATTAATGCTGACATATTACGATCAATGCCATCTGTAATTGCCTGTATTACTATTCTTGGAACGGTAAACGGTATAGGTTAATAATGTTTTACATCATAACAGCAAAACATTGATTGACATTCAATAGGACAATTATATACTGGTAATCATTGATAATTCCCTGAAAATATAGCAAAACATTTCATTTACCAAATATTGAGACAATATATAATGGTATATCAAACAAACCTTTAGAATAGATATGATATGTATATCTACATTTATAAAAAATACGTATAATGTTACCAACTAGAAGAGAACATAATTCTTGATTGTGCACTTTATTCTAGAAAAAACCTTCCCGAAAGCATGTATTTTTAGTTCATATTGCGCTTAATCTATCAAGAGCAACCACGTAAATACACGAATTTGCCTTACAACTAAGGCAATAAACAACCAATAACCTAGTTCGTTTACATAATCTGTTTTTTCTGCTTTGGGAAAAAGATTTCGTTACTTGAGTCTTAATTTATCCAGTCTATACACTCAGTCTCACTCCTTACATGCCCATGTAGTTTCCCATGGTTGTATTTGTTGAATGATTGTGAGACTTGAATAAACAATGAAAGGATATGGAGTAAATGCAAATGAGACAAAGTCTCTACAAATACATGGTAGAACCAAGCAAAGGAACAACGCTTTTATTGCTGTTCTTCATCTTGAAGTCGCCATGAGGCTTTCAACAAATAGCATTGCTCATACCTCATAGTAGGCTCAAAACGGCCCCTAGCACCGGTTTGAGCGGAATCTGTACTTTCATTGCACTCTATGCCTATAAGTATTTATTCCTTGGGTTTAAAGTAGTGTCCACATACATTTTCTTGCAATGAAATTTATTTTTACAGGTAAAACATTTTAGCTAAATCAATAAAATGTGATGCCTCTCTTTGATACTTCTACGTTACTATCTAATGAACATTTACATTTATGGTTCATTGTACTTGAAATAAGTTCTGTACAATTTGCATGGCAACGATGTTTATATTATGACTTTAGGGGATGACCATTTGATTCTGGGAGGGGGGGTGGCCTAGCAAATTTTGTAAATAAATATTCTGTCCCTGAAAAGGTTGGAAATAAATAATCTGGCCTGCGCATCCAAGAAAATAAATAATCTGACCTTAGATTCATTGGTACGATACGATTATGTTATTGAAAATAAAAATTTTCGCCGCAAAGCGGCGAAAAATAAATATTCTGGCCGCAAAATTTTGAATATAAATAATCTGGCTCGACCGAATTTGCCAGCCCCCCCCCCCTCAGAATCAAATGGTCGTCCCCTTACTCTGCAATGAGGAGACCGTTCAGCGTTCTGTCATCTGTCTTTTTCCGATGATGGCAAGAAGTCTCATGTTTAGGCTATATACGTAGTCCATCATGGAAATCGTCTATGACTGTTTACAGAATCTGGTATTCAAAGTAAAACATGGAATATTAAACGGCATGGACATATGCAACTGACGTTGTTTAAAATTGTTTAAGGAAGTAAGATTTACGACTCTGAGTTAGTCCGGCAATCAAACTTCTGAACGGAGATATCAACGTCACACAATTAAATAAGCTAGGACCTGAAATGGCGTGACCAAGAACAGTTTTAAAAGCTATTAAAAGCTATGTTGGTTTTGCCGTTGGTCTCAGAAGTATGTGTTCCTTTTTTCATCATAGATATATTGATATGGCTGTGTCGTCAAGTCTTCGTTTGTTTGCATCTTTTTGATTGATCTGTGAAATAAATGCTTTTTTTTTCCTTAACAACATTACACAGGCAGGATGACTTTGAATATTTTATGTGTTCACAGGCCTATATCAACAGAATCTTAAAACAACTGATAAAGATAGAACCAAAGCGATACAAATTGCACAGAAACGCATAGGATCAGATGGCATGGAAGAGCATGCCTTGGTCACGTACATCATCCCCTGTGACATCAATTTTCTCAAAGCTTGTACAAAAGCCAATAAGTAAATCTATAGGGAGAGACCAGAAATGAGACTCCATAGGACGAACAACAAATCCAAGAGCACAAAACTCAGTGCAAATTTGAACAGTTTTCATATTCCCAACTTAATACAGCAATTGGTGAATAAAATGTTGGGTTAAACCAGGTTTTACCATATACATTAACCTCCTGCTAATATGACAACTATCTAGTTAGTATCTGTATGGGTAACATGTCCTAGCAAGTCACACCAAGGTGAATCGTGCGGTAACCTACGATTTTCCAGAAGTCAACCAAGTAGAGAAATAATGTGGAAAAAAATCTAGACGAATCAGTTTCAGAAATTAAATCTGAATATTTATTAATAAAATCTGATTCCATCCAATACGCTCTTGAGATACATCAATCCAGACTTAACAAAGTCTTGATTCAAAAGTATGTGCACTCTCCAGCTTCCTTTCCTGAAGGTTATCAAATAAGATTCTGTATGACTTTAGCCGATTGTCAACAATGTGGAAAAGAAAGAAAAAAGGATAGTGAATGGAATTCAATAAAATTCTTACTAAGCAAAAGAAAGGCCGTTTCATGAGATGTGTCACTGAATTTGTCTGTTAGAAATACAAACATCACAAAACTTGATACGAGATTCAGCGGTAAAACGACCAAAATCTGATATAAGCCCTTTCTAGCATCACAGAAAAGTGTTAAAACGTTGTTCGCAAAACATAGCAACTTTTCATATTCTACATTTTACTGATATTAGTATTTCCACACACAAGAAGTGCTGAATAGAAGATTTGTTAGGGTTTCACAATGACAAGACATAAAAGACACAAGACCAATCTTTCTAACTTACGTTTTGTCTTATTCTTTCCTTTTAAGACTTAGAAGTCTAGATGTATTGGGTTTATTTTTATCTGTATTATACTAATAGGGAAACGGGATAGAGAAAGGGGATGTTTGAGTCCCATAAAAACCGGTTAAACCTAGCTCTTCACCCTTTCACCGAACTAAAAGACATAAATGCAACGACTAAAGTTTGGATGCTATACATCTAGCCAATATCTTGCATCACAGAAATGTAAAAGACAAAATACTCCCAATACTTCACCAATCGCATCTAAAAGCATCTAAAATTTTCAACCATAATAACGTGTATTGCAAAACCTTACCACCAACGACCTCAAGTCTAAACCATCCGATTGTTCATGTTCTGATTCACCATACAGATAAAGTCCCTGTGGTCACGGGAAATTGAATATCATTGAAAACAAGTCCCTCCGTGATGTCCTTGGAAAAGGGCCTAAATTCCGTGAACCACGTTCCATTAACTGGAAAAAAATTTCAAGCTTCTTATGGATGCTGTAGAGGACTACGCCAGAAAATGGATTAAACTTGAACGAGATGAAGATCTTGATTCCCCTTCGGAGTGTATTAAGGCTGTGAAGTCAATGATTCTTAAAGGAATCAATAAGTTACGAGGGTCAATGACAACTAAAGCATCAATTTTTAAAAATGCGGATGTGGCCAGTTACTTGTCCTCCGTTCATGACAAATATGTCGTCGTTCCTGCCGATGAGTCCCTTAATAATATCATTTTTATTTGCAAAACCCACTACATAAATTGTTTAAAGAAAGAACTAGGCATTGATAATTCCAAAGGCAATCCAACTTACGCAGCTACTAATCTTGTCAAAGGAGGAGATATTACAGAACCATAAATGACCATAAATTTGTTTTGCTTTCCTTCGGGATTTCCACCAAGGATGAAGACACAGATCTCCCCTCTTTGTACTAGGTACCAAAATTACACAAATGCCCATACAAAGAACGACCACACTGCTGGATCTGCCAAATGTTCTACAAAACCTATATCTAAGTTGCCAACCTCCATCTTGACAGCTGTTAAAGAGGGCCTTCACAAATACCGTGATTCTTGCTTTTCAAGAAGCGGTGTAAATGAAATGTGGATTTTGAAAATCTCCTAAGATCTACTTGACACCTTACACTCTAGATCATTGTTACACTTTAACAGCATTAAAACTTTCGACTTCTCCTCACTGTATACTACCATTCCTCATGAAAAACTAAAATCTCGGCTGAAAGGTTTAATTCATAGATGTTTCTCCCGTAGGAACGGTGAACGAAGATATAGGTACATTATTGTAGGTAGAGAACAAGCAATCTTTGTGAAAAATGACTCCGAATCAGAAAAAAATATACAGAGGAAGAAGTGATTAAAATGTTAGAGATCGATAATATATTTGTTAGATTTTGAGGACTTGTTTTTCAACAGACTATCGGAATTTCTTTTTTTACAACAACAAATAATTACTTTATTTCAAAAATATGCTTGTTGCATTCCTCTTCAAAAGTCCAAGCACCTTTTGAAGATAGTATTGTAAGAAATAATACATTACACAGGTTTAAACCATTGTTGTGACGTCATCTTTTGTATTAACTGTGGATTTTTTTTAAAGAACCCACGGCTTACCCTCTAGTGTTTTCTCCAATTTAAAGTTTTTAAACGTCCCGAGGGAAATGTATGTTTACTACATTTCACTGCGAACTGATTGTCCGATTAGCGAAATAGTTTTGTTTGCATCGAGTGTTGAGATACCTGCGTTGGGCACGGACCTTTTTGATTTTCGGAGGGGGTTGCTGGGATTTTCACCCGAGTTGGGAAACGTTTTGGAAATTTGCTAGGAAATTTGTTTCTTTTGGGGCGAGTTTTTTTTCTAATGAACAGCGTGAGGACTAGATATTTTTTTTAACTCAGGTGCTGGTGTCAAAGATTTTCTTAGTATAGATCGGGGCCAGAAATCCCAGCCCAACCCCTGAAAATCCGATGGTCCGTGCTTAAATGGGTCGTTTAAACTAACCTCAGTAATGTATATATTGTACATGTTGTAGAAGCTGGCAACATCGTAATTTATATTTCCTTCACGTACAACTAGGTTCAAAATATATATCTGATAAATACGCGGAAATGTTCTATTTAATTTCGATCTTTTCTTCACAATATCAAAAAAGAAATAGTAACCAGTGTTAGTTTAATCTGCATCCCACTGTGGTTATAAGCACAGTCATAGATAACGGGCTTACAAGCTGTGCTGGGATCATCTATTTCTTCAAGAATATATGCATTTGGTGGAAGGAAAACTAAATGAAATATCCGGTTTGTACGCTTTTTCATGAATTCATATTTTTCTGTACCACTTAGCTGCTTATTAAGAAAAATTGCCTTTGACAAAGCAAAACCTTGAAATATCATCAACAGGAGTAATAACACGGGATCCCAAGCTCTCTGAGTGCCCGGAGCCCATATATGTTCAGCCCAGAATCCTATGAATGGAGCCCGGAGCCCTTGTATTAGAGTCCGGGGCCCTTGTGTTAGAGCCCGGATCTAACCAAAAATAAATGAGAATCTAGGAATAATTTTATTATGGCCTTATCTTAGAGTTTTATGTATGATCTGTACTAATGACACATAAATTGCCGAAATAGTAAGAATTGCTGAATGTAACCAAATGAAAGAAGCGAAATGTTATGAAAACGTCAAAACACTTACGAAGTCTTATTTTACAGTTCTCCAACTTATTTTGAAATTCACTAAATTAGAATTAGAGGTACGTGAATATATTAAACTGTCATTAATTTGTAAAGTCGTGACAATATACCCTGAATATGACATTTTTGATATTTTTTTAATAAACATACTAAAGAAACAAACCTCTACTGTTTTTGTTTAATTTGAAAAAAAAATTAACTAGTGCCAGGGGAACCTACTCCTTTGACCCCCGCTGGACCCGCCACTGTTTAAAAATTTTTGATGAATTTTTTTCATCTGTTTCCATTGAAAAAGTTTTTGTATAATGGAACTTTATCAATAAGTAATATAATAGGCGTTAAAATACGTACAGCTCAGTGAACAGTCAATTTTCTTCCTTTGGGAGGGGGGGGTAAAGATTCTTTGATATATACAATTAAACATCATGTTTTTTTTCCTTTCTTATTTTTTTTTATTTATTTCAAATAGGAAAGGTGACTCGATTTAACAAATATAACCAAAAATTACCCTCTTCTTTCCCCTGCAATTTCCTTGTGCAAGTATTACCCTGGGGTTAAAAATATTAAATGTGTTTTGGCAGAAAGTATTTCATTATACAGATTAAACTTACGTTTTCTCTCTTCTTTGTTCTTCTTTGATAAGGTTTAGAGGTTCAACACTATTCACCGACATTTTTTTTACTGAATTTAATGCCCTTTCGATTCACTTTGAAAAATATATATACCACAATTGAAGTTTATCTGAGTATTGGATATCGGTAAAAATCAGACTTTTAGAACAACTTCGTTCATATAATTCTTTGATACTGGGTGAACTTTCGTTCATAAAGACATATATAGTACGAAGATAACAATGCAGTAATTAGAAAGGCGATAATCTTTTTAATCTCTTGATTACATAAATGTCTCAACAATGGTTTAAGTAAGAGAAACAATGGCCAAGTGTGAATTCATGATAAACAATCCACTCGCCTCCGGCTCGTGGATTCTTTTTCATGAATTCACACTTGGCCATTGTATCTCCTTTACATAATAGCATAATTCAACATAAATCACCATTGACACCAATTACAAATTTGACATAATTCTATTTTCCTAATTTTTGAATAAAATATTCTCTTTTTCTAATCTCTCCGAAAAACACATGATATATATTAAAATTTCTCTTTATTTGTTCAGACATGTAATAACTTTTGAAAATAGTAAATCCATAAATTGTAATAAAATGATTAAAATCAAAATCTTGTATCCAAAAACAATATGTTCTAATGTTATTGTATTTGAAATTTTGCATTTCGACAATACCTGGTTTATTTTCTCTCTAAAACTACTTAAGTACGGACATGAAATAAAAAAAAATGTGAATAATCTTCCTCTTGCTTACATAAATTACATAAACTATTATCGATTATATTCCATTTAAAAACAATTTTTTGTTTGGAAGAATACAATCTAACAATTTATACCTAAACATTTTTAATATATAATATAAAATGAAGCAGATTAGTGATGCTATGTTCTTCTTCCATGTGAAAATATTTTTTCCATACACTAAAGTCTTACATGATTGTACCTTTTTTAATTCATGTAACCAATAACTTTTTTCAAAATTGATATTTCAACAATCCAGTTACTTCTATTTTTCAGTTTCTGTAAAATTATATATTTCCCCGTTTGCATCCAGAATATTGTTGATATGAACAATTCCACTACTAATAAAATTTGTAAAAACAAGACTTTTATTCGGGAAAGTAATAAATTTATTTCCCTTCCCCCTATAACTTGCTTTCTAATATCTAAATAGGTTTTGGTGTTTTACATCGCCCCCTCCTACCTCTATCCAATATCTTTTATCAAGTATATTTTGATAAAAACCAGGTACCTTTTCTATCGGATTTCCAATGGGCACAAACTGTGCATCTCTCCTAGCCGATCCGTTTCGCCACTCTCATGAGGCTGAATTCATAGAAGGGCTTTTTTCAAAATAAAGAAAAAAAACTGGCCCAATCCTTCAATTCTAGCTTCCGTTATATACATGATATTTTGACACTAAACAAACCTCGCTTTGGTGATTTTCTTCCTCTAATCTACCCAAAAGAGCTCGAAATTCATGATAATATTGACACTTCCACATCGGTCTCATTCCTTGATCTTCATCCTGAAATTGACAACAGAGGTAGACTTCATACTAAACTACTGCAATCGCGATGACTTCACTTTTCCAAAGTCAACTTCCCTTTTCTTTGTAGCAACTTCCCAAACAGCGCCGGCATACGAAGTTTACATCTCCCAGTTTACATCTCCCAGCTCAATAAGACCCGACATGTTTACGCACATTTCAGTCAACCTGACCATTCAATTGTCAACATGAAGGTAAGAATTATTGAAAAAATATACCATGAGACCAATTACCCTACGCTAAGTACACCTTACCGTCTACAAAGAGAGGAACACTGGATCAAAGAATTAGGTACAGCAATACCCTATGGTTGTAATGATAACATAAAAAGTGTAGTAAATCTGTCAAGTCCAGGATGTAATTCGGTGAATGTGATGGATATATTGAATGGAAGCCAACGCAGACCGCGTAGCCATGGACACAGACATTACACTGCCCCGCGTCTGCACGACATTTCAATAAATGGTCTTCTTCCATTTATGACCATTCCACTAGGTATTCATCACATTCGTACCAAATTGTATTCTTTGCCCCTTTCAAAGCTTCATTCTTTCTACAAAACATGTTTAGCATCATCAGTGACCGATTGGCATTCCCTGGAATATAAATTAACAGCAATCGTTTTAGATATATCAAACCATAGACTTTTCAAACCTGTCCGCGAATCAGCCAACGAACCTGATAACCGGACATTTCTCAAAATTCAATTTGCCAATAAAGGCTTGGACGCCATAAATCTCGCTAACATTCTACATAGCAAAACAGTAACATCAAACATTCCACCTTACTTCAAAGATCAATCTGTTCCACTTATTTCGTATTCCTACACTAAACCCATTGCAACTTCCATTTTCAATTACAAACGGGTATTGCGTGATTTCAAAATTGACGACGTCAAAGCCAAACCACCTGATTGCGCTTGCTCCACTTCCCCCTTCGATTACAGTCCGGCTGGAGACGTGATAACCGGTGACCTAAATATTATAGACAATATCAAACTAAGAGAGGTTTTTTCAAAAGGTCCCAAATTCCATGAGCCCCAGCGTGTCAACTGGAAGTACAACTTCAAAATTTTGATGGATGCAGTTGAGGACTATGCGAGGAAGTGCGCAAAGAAAGAGAAAGAAGATGTCGAGACGCTGTCCGACTGGATCAGGTCCATTGGGTCGTTAGTTGTGAATCGTATTCGGCGTTTGAAAGCATCAATGAAATCCGGAAATCCCAGTATATTTGAAGATCCCTTCGTTAGGAAAACTATGGACAACCTCCATGGGGGTTGCGTCATTGTCCCTGCGGACAGGGCTTCTGGCAACATACTGTTCGTGTGTAAGAAACACTATCTTGACTGTCTTGTTGGGGAGATGGGGATTGGCAGTTCATCAGGAAACCCTACTTATACTCCCACTACACTATCGGGGGAGGAGATTATTGAAAATCACGGCTCTGTTTTTGCATCCTTTGGCATCAAAGCGGATGATGATAACAATCAGCTCCCCTACATCTACTGGGTCCCTAAACTTCATAAGAACCCATACAAACAGAGATTTATTGCGGGGTCTTCCAGATGCATCACTAAGCCACTTTCTAAGCTCCTTACTACTTTATTGACCGCAGTCAGAGATGGTCTGAAAAGTTACTGTGATAAAGTCTACTCCACGAGCGGCGTCAATCAGATGTGGATTCTAAAAAATTCAAAAGAACTTCTCGAACAGCTATCCTCTGGCAGTCTTACCAATTGCCACAGCATACAAACCTTTGATTTTTCTACTCTTTATACTACCCTGCCACACAATAAATTGAAAACAGTAATTTCGGATTTGATACATCAATGTTTCTGCAATAAAAACGGAGAACGCAGATACACTTATTTAGTAGTAGGGAAAGACAAAACATATTTTGTAAAGAACCACACTGAGTCAAACAAGAAGTACACTGAGAATGACGTAATCAAGATGTTGGAATTTTTAATAGATAATATTTTTGTCGAATTTGGAGGCCGTGTTTTTCAACAGACAATCGGGATTCCCATGGGAACTAACAGCGCGCCACTTTTAGCTGATCTCTTCCTTTTTTCGTATGAGGCGAAGTTTTTACAAGGGCTTACACAGAAAAAACAAAAACATTTAGCCCAGTATTTTTTATTTCAGCTTCCGCTACATAGACGATGTACTTTCTCTTAATAATCCAAAATTCAAGGAATATTTACACCAGATCTATCCCAATGAGCTTGAAATTTAAAGAGACTACCGATACACCTACTTCAGCTTCGTATTTAGATCTTTTAATTTACATTGACGAAAATGGACGTTTGAAATCTAAGCTGTATGACAAACGTGATGATTTTAACTTCCCAATTGTGAACTTTCCCTTTCTGAGCAGCAATATACCTTCCTCTCCAGCCTATGGAGTGTACATTTCACAGTTGATTCGTTACTGTTGGGCATGCAGTTTATACAGTGACTTTTTAGTTAGAGCAAATACACTGTCCCAAAGCTGCTTAGTCAGGGATTTGTTCAGCCTTTGTTACTTTCATCCCTTCAGAAATTCTATGGCCGTCACCATGACATCATTGACAGATATGACGTGTCTGTGTCCCAAATGAAAACGGATATTTTCAGCTAGATTTCACGTCTTCACGGATTTGACATAATCGGATTTAACTCAACCCTGGATTGACTCACTGATAGTGTGACGGGTGCCGCTAGCGGAGCAGGACATGCTTACCCTTCCGGAGCACCTGATGTCACTCCCGGTTTTCCTGGGAGTTCACACTATGAGTGCCTAAGTTCTTATTGTTATCTTTTTATTTCCGTGCATTGTAGCTGTCTCACGTCCTTGTTTTGTCTTTGTTTTTATCTGTTACCGTTTTTGCCATGTCTTTGGACTTCGATTTTTGTAGTCATCGCTTCCCTTGTTCTTTCGGTATTCTACTGCCGTTGTTTCGCTATTCAAGGGCATGTGGTCGATACAGTGACTTCCTTGATAGAGCCAGGTTGCCCACAAATAGAATACTTAAACAAGGGTACGATCGACATTACCATCTTGTGGACCGTTATATATATCTGTTTCCAAGATGACAACAGATCTTTCCCTTTAAAAGCTTAATTGTTGCTCCCTCTACCGGATTTGACCTTACTGGGGGATTTGACATGTTCAATAGACAGGAGATGCCTACTCTACCGGTACACCTGATCTCACCCATGGTTTTTCATTGCGTCCATGTTGTTCGCCTTTGTATGAGTGTGTCTTAGTATTCTTTTTCTGTGCCGTACTCATGCTGTGTCCTTGTTTCTTTGTTGTTTCCGATGTTACTATTGTCCTTGGATTGTACGTTTTGATTGACGGCTCGCTTCTTACTTGGTTTAAGAAAACCAAAACTTCGGCACAGGCGCTTAAAACCAAATCAGGATTATGGGCATTGAAGCCTACATTTTATCCATTTAGACCATCCTGTGCTAAATAATTGAGCTGACAATATTTCTTGCACATTATTCATTCTATAAATTGGAAGGGAAAAAAACTTAATTAGATATACCAAACGGTGTTTGCTACTGATCTGCTGAATAGCAGAGATACTACCATTCTTTAAAATCTATGCAAGTTTACTAAAATAATTAATAAATGGGCATCTCCCTAGGGTAACATTTATTTTGTTTCCATTTATATTTTGTATTTGTTTTACGAAAGATATATATGGTCATCATACGTGTGTGATCTTTCGTTTACTATTTATTCTGTTTTAGTGCCATCTATTCAGGTTTACAATTGTGGAATAATATCGTATCGCTCCTTGACCTATCTGTTTTTTCACATTAATCGTTAGTTGTCCCCCTTACTATTATAAACGTCACGAAATTTCTGGAATCGGTCTCTTCCGTTTAAGCATCCAATGGGGTAAGATCGTATTTTTGTGTCATCTTAACATACTTCGAAAAATAAAAAAAAATAGTAGCAATATATGAAAGCAAATCATAATCTTTAAATCCAATGACGACTTTTTTGAGACCCAATTTAGATTTTAGATTCAAGTTTGTGAAATTTTTCGAAATGTTAAGGTGCACATGGCTGCCACAATATTACAAAAATAAGAAAGGTGGACGTTTTATAAATCATAATCGCCATTCCTTTTCGAATATACATGAATACGCAAATATTTAATTGAAATGCAAAATAATTATTTTTAAATATTCCGTCCACCTTTCCCCCGGGGAAAAGGGGGGGGGGGGTTGTCGTTTTGATTAATAATGCATCACCCTTCACGAATATTTGTTTTCTTTCATTTGAGGCTTTATTCAATATAAGAAGCCAGCGAAAAACAACCGGATGGAGCGCCAAGAGGACAAAACAAGGGGACAGGGACAGGTCAGAACCCCTGCAAATTCTAGCCAAAAGAATTAGTACTACGCCCAATATTGTTGGTGATCCAGAGGCGATTGAGCCTATCTGCATCGCTACGGTCATACCCACCACTGAACATTGTTTTGTGCCAGCTAAAACCCGTAACACAACAGCCCAAGGTAACAGTGATGCTTTAGTATCCCCAGCAGAACAAATCGGCTGTTGCAAAACCGGTAAATAATAATTTGTATTTCAGACCAAGAGCGGCACTCGGTAAACCATGGACAGCATCCCCAAACCACGGAATTTGGGACCTCGGCATTTCCCCTCTTAATGTAAACCGCATATTACAATGTTTTCAAAAGTTACCACTAGTCGAAAAGTCTAAAGAATTAACGGAAGGGATTGTGGGGGATTTCGATTAAATTACACGGGTCCGAGAATCTACAGAGAAAGTAAAAATTAAATTTCTGCAGAACAACACAAGAATAAACTAAAAACAGAAATTCAGAAAGAAGTCGAAATGGGCCAGTTTGCAGGTCCTTTAAAAAATTTGCCTTTATCAAATCTCCAAACATCCTCCATAGGCCTTGTTCCCGGATCTGATGGGGATGGCGTCTTATAACGCACTTATCTCGCACACACGTGACAACGGTATAAATGTTTACATCGACCCTGTCCACTGTTCAGTTAAATATACTTCTTTCGATCGTGTAATCGAAACTCTTAGCCAATTAGGGAAAAACCGCAAAGATCGGAAAAATGGACGTGAAAAGAGCATTTCGGTTGTTAAGAATTCATTCTGGAGACTTTGATCTATTGGGTTTGAAATTTGACGACGGATATTATATAAATAAATGTTTACCTTTTGGCTGTTTCCGAAGCTGTCAAATATTTGAAACCTTTTCATCTTTTCTACATTGGCTCATGAAAGAAAGGTCGGGCATTGAAACTTTAGACCGTTACCTAAACGATTTTATTTTTGCCGGAGAAAAACAAACTGACAATTGTAAAAAGTTAATGGACTGTTTTTCCGTTGTATGCAAAGATTTAGGTATCCCCATAGCAGACGAAAAAACTGCAGGCCCAACTACACGGTTGACATTTTGAGGGCACAAAATCGACACAGTTTTTCAATTTTCCGTGCAAAACACGTTTCTGGTGTAAATAATAAAACATGTGATTCTATTTCACTACAACAATGGGAAAGATTTCGGCGGACAGCACTGGACGCTCAACTTAAGCCTCAGGAAATACCACCAATGTTTCTAGAGATCATTTGCAACGCGAAGTTGAACGATTAGTGTACCAGTCTTTTACTTTAAATACCTAGAGGTCTTACAATACCGGCCTGTCAGCATTTGCATTTGCAAATTTTCTGTCGAACTTTACTATGCCGGAAACTTGGCCCCCAAGCTGGAAACAGTCCTTCATTTTATTGCACACCTGTCTCGCAAAAACCTATTTAATACTGCTCGCTTATATGTCTCTTCAATTAGCTACAAATGTAAATATTGAATCTGAATGATGTTACCAATAACTTTCTGTTATCTAAAGTTCTTGAAGGCTTTAAAAGGTCGTTAAAAACTCAGATGCGAGATTGCCTATTACACCTTACATACTTGACAAAATTCTTGTCACTCTCCCTAAAGTTTCACAAATGCTTACGAGTTAAAACTATTTACGTCAGCGTACACTTTGGCCTTTTGGGGGCTGTTCCGCATTGGGGATTTGGTCGTAGACCCTAACAAAATTTCGGCAAAATTTCCGTTCTACAAAAGTCCGATATTCGCTTTACAGAAGATACTTCACAACTGTTGGTCTATTTGCGCATATCAAAGACTGACCAGCATGGAAAAGGGACATCAATTAATATTCCCAGGTCACAAAACACCATTTGCGCTGTTAGCAAAATGATAGATTACCTCAAAAGTAGACCACCAAATGATGGTCCGTTATTTTGCCATTTTAACACAATGACCAAATATCAGTTCACAAGTATGTTAAACAAAACTCTTATCCTAGGGGGTTTTAGCGAAAATGGATATAAGTCGCATTCATTTCGGATAGGTGCCGCAACCGCCCTGTCAAGGCTGGGTTTTCTGACGAACGTATTAAAGAGTTTGGCAGATGGAAATCATCCCTATTTAAGTCCTATATACGACCATCTTGAGTAAACATACCATTAGCACTGATTTAAGTTTCGTCATTTTCATGATATTTTAGGTGTTTCAGTCTGGATATTGGGATCCTCAATTATAAAAAGGGCATGGCTATTCTCCAAAACTCGTCCTGGTGGACCAAATTTAGCACTCTGCAGATGTGGGATAAATTTATGGTGGCAAGGGTACAGTGGTTTAAAGCTCTATCTTCTGTTGAAAGTGCACCAAAATTGTGATTGAAACGACGTCGGTCATTATCCTCTAGGTGCCTTACGGCGTTACTTTAGGGAAAAAAATGACGGGATTTCAAAAATACTCCCAAACACAAAAATCATATTTTCTCAAATCTTACCACGAAACGTAAGGCGGTATTCACTTAATAATTCTGCAATGCAGCGCTCCCGTAAAAGATTAAACAGTGCTACTGCTAAACATGTTCTTAAGCTGGGGGAGGCTATATTCATTACCCCGATATCAAACTGGCTAACCCAAACTTGTGGAGTTCTGACGGGGTGCACCCCTCAAACACGGGAAACGAAGTGTTGTTAAATACCCTTCAAGGGGCTATCGAATCCATAGTCGTAAGGGGCGCATCCGTTTACCCCTTAATCGTGGTAAATGTGTTTGGACCATGCTGGTCACCTTTTTTGAATTGGTGCCGCTCCCCAACCTAGTGGCGGTGTTCTCGCATATCATTACTAATTATATGCGAAAACGTTTGGCAGTGACGCGGTATCAATTCAGAATTTACTGGACCATAGTGTTCTTTAGTGAACTTTAATTTCGTGTTAATTTGTTGACCTGTGTTTCCCAGGGTCAACTTTTCTTTATTGTACATTATTGATTGAACTTTCTTGCAATTTATTTGAATATTGAACTTTTGTATTGTGCTAGCTACAAACATTGACGTGCTAGCAAATTGTTGGAAAAACGGTATGTTCGTCGGTTTGAACATTTTGACAATAATGGAAATGATACAGAGATTTTATTATTTGTGAAAATGGATACGATGCACAGGTTGAACACTTTTAAAATTGAAATGATTGTTTTTTTAAACTTTATATTAAGCCGACCGTGTCCAAACATTCACCACAATATGATAAATAATCAATTCATATTTATTATTTATTCATTTTTGTCCTGTTGTATCCTGATCCATTTCCATTCAATAATGCCATCTTTTCAGATTTACAGAATAGATGCTTTTATTGTGGAATGGTATCGGAGGCCCCTCGAGTTATCGCTCCTTGACCTATCTGGGTTTTTTTTTCATTAATTGTCAGATGTCCCCCTTTCTATCATAAACGTCACGAAATTTCTGCAATCGGTCTCTTCCGTTTCAGCATCCAAATGGGTAAGATCGTATTTTTGTGTCATCTTAAAATACTTCATAAAATGAAAAACCATCCCAACCCAAATCCTATACTTACACAATTTTAAATGAACATTAAAAATTTATTTTATTATGTTTCTTTTTCGAAAACTTTCTGCCGCTGCTTTCATGTATACTTTCAGGAGCAGTCAATTATATGTAAAACTACCATTTAAACCATGGCACGGATGATGTCTGATGTAACAGATGCCCAGATTGAGTTACCAATCATGGTCTGCAGTGACACGGCATCAATTCAGAATTTACTGGACCATAGTGTTCTTTAGTGAACTTTAATTTCGTGTTAATTTGTTGACCTCTGTTTCCCAGGCTGAACTTTTCTTTATTGTACATAATTGATTGAACTTTCTTGTAATTTATTTGAATATTGATTTTTTTTGTATTGTACTATTGTAATAAAACTTAAGATTAACTGGGCGGAGTTTGCCTTAAACTTTGAACTGGGGTAAATCTACTTTTTCAGTGTAGTGCCAACATTAGATGTTAAAAGATTACAATCAAATTAATCATTAATTATCATGTAGTCATGTGTATAGTGAACACTTTTCAAAAACAAATAATTGTAATTTGTATGCCCCAAGATATAAATAGGAACAGTCACCAAACAAACAATTATAGATCTATTAAAAAGATCGACCTGCATTTGGTCTATTGTACCTATTGCTGTTTTGGAACGATCAAATCCTAAATGACAAGTTACTCCGCCCAGTCAACCTAAACTTTTCTTACAATAGCTACAAGCATTGACGTGCTAGCAAATTGTTGGAAGAACGGTATGTTCGTCAGTCGATACAGAGATTTAACATTTTGACATTATGGAAATGATACAGAGATTGGATATTTGTGAAAATGGATATGATGCACAGATTGAACACTTTTAAAATTGAAATGATTGTTTTTTGTAAACTTTATATTAAGCCGACCGTGTCCAAACATTCACCACGATATAATAAATAATCAATTCATTATTATTATTTATTAATGTTAGTCCTTTTGTATCCTGATCCATTTCCATTCAATAATGCTATCTATTCAGGTTTACAGAATAGATGCCTTTATTGTGAAATGGTATCGGAGGCCCCTCGAGTTATCGCTCCTTGACCTATCTGGTTTTTTTTACATTAATCGTCAGTTGTCCCCCTTACTATTATAAACGTCACGGAATTTCTGGGATCGATCTCTTCCGTTTAAGCGATCGTATTTTTGTGTCATCTTAAAATACTTCATAGAATGAAAAACCCTCCAAACCCAAACCCTATGCTTACACAATTTTAAATGAACATTAGAAATTTATATTGATATGATGCACAGATTGAACACTTTTTAAATTGAAATGATTGTGTTTTTTGCAAACTTTATATTTAGCCGGCCGTGTCAATATATTCACCAAAATTAAATAAATAATCATTTCATTATTATTATTTATTTATAATAGTCCTGTTGTATCCTGATCTATTTCCATTCAATAATATTGTATTATTATTTATATATATTTCTCTGTACTATTTTGTATGGTTTTTGGTTAGAATAAAGTTATATATATATTGCATTTACACCGTTCGACTTACAATAGCCAAACAGTGCTTCCGCCATTGTAATGACATTGTTATTGGAGAAGTTACTTTGTAATTATGCGATTGCAATCAACTAAATCATAGGTCTGACAACTTAAACATCTCAAACATCTAAAATTTAACCACTTTAAGGCTTCATTCCGTGTATGGCATTCGGTAGATGTCCTTGGTAATGAATTCGGCTACCTATTTCGAATTTTCGGAAATCGGTACTTCTTTTTGGACTACTTTTGGATTATGGCCTTCCATATTATTTGATTTTAATGCTGCTGATGAGAGGTTGCTCATTGAAACACGTGTACAGCATAACGAAATTTACTGTTTTTTATGCAACTTCGTTTTTTTTTTTGTATCTGAAATTCTCATTGTCAAATTGTTGATTTCTGAGTAAGCCTGGTAATCAACCATGTGCATGTAGTACGATTAAATATATTGTTTCCATTGATAATGCATTTGTCCAATTCTGAGGGCAGGCAAATGTCTAATCAGATAATTTGAATATCAATCAGCATTTATCGTGTACCACTTAAGGGTGTTGCATGAAGCAAGGGCTCGTTAGAAAAAAAATCCTTTCATTTTCAGTTTCCGTAACCTATAGAACAATCCTTGAAAGATTATCTTTATCTTCAGAATGCAGGAATGCAGAAAACATTTTTCTCTTACACTAAAAAACGTGGAATAACATATCTTTGCAACAACATGGTATGGTGTCCAATAAACTGCCACAAGGCATATACCACGGAATTGCAACCCAATTTGCCTAAGCCGGTAATTTGAGTAAATGTTACCCTTCTTTATGACGTCATTTCTCTTGACTAAAATGCTTGAGAGCTATAAAATTGGTATCAAATAAAAGAGCAAGGATGGGCCTTTCCATTGATACCACACATGTGACTGCATTTATTAAAGACAGCTCGCTACGTTGAATATACTTTGTATGGAGATTCCCATATTTCACACGTAAAATCGGAACGATTGAACACCCTATTAGGGAGTTCATTGTGATTTTTAAATGAATACCCAGAATTATTTTCGTGGTGTGAATCTAGTCACTGGAGTACCGTACCCTAAGTACAAAAAAGCCAAGAAAACTGCCCTACATTGTTTTGTTTAGCAGAGCGAGACTCTCAACAATGCAAAACTTGCTTATTTTCGTGAAAAGCCGTTTGTTGATTTTAACGACCCAGATTCCCACTTCGGTAAATTCCATGTGCATTAATGACGTATTGTCTGATTATACTATACATGAATGGGGCATCCAAAGCCAAATAGAAAAAAAAATACCACGTATCCCATTATATGTCTATGAAGACTTCTTTTATCATATACATGTTCCGTGACCTTTCGGACTTTTTTTTTCTTTTTTTTAAATAGTAATGGTGCATTACATGATACCCCGCCACGTTTCACAAAATTTCTAAGTAAAAAGGGGCATAACTCCAGAACTATGTGTACTAATGAACCCAAAATTATACTTGGCCTGTGTTTTGTGGTAAGCAATTTACATACCAAGTTTGAAGACTATGTTATTTCATTCACAATTTATGAGTACGAAACCCTAAAATTTGNAAAATTTCAAAGTTTCAAGGGCATAACTCCAGAACCCCTTGAACCTCTGCGACCAAAATCGATGATGACCTGATTTTTGTTGTAAACAACTAACATACAAAGTTTGAAGACCTTGAGTTATTTCGTTCACAAGTTATCAGTCGGAAACCCTAAAATTCGCAAATTTTCAAAGTTTCAAGGGACTTAACTCCAGAACCCCTTGGATCTCTGAACCAAAAATCGGACTTGACCTAAGCTTTGTGGTAAACAACTTAAATACCAAGTTTGAAGACAATATATTATTTTGTTCACAAGTTATCAGTCGGAAACCCTAAAATTCGCAAAATTTCAAAGTTTCAAGGGGCATAACTCCAGAACGCCTTGGACATCTGAACCCAAAATCGAACTTGACCTGAGTGTTGTAGTAAACAACTCGCATACAAAGTTTGAAGACCTTGTGTTATTTCGTTCACAAAGTTATTAGTCGGAAACACTAAAATTCGCAAAATTTCAAAGTTTCAAGGGGCATAACTCCAGAACTCCTTTGAACTCTGAACCCAAAATCGAACTTGACCTGAGTTTTGTGGTAAACAACTTGCATACCAAGTTTGAAGAC
>MJUU01027781.1:148292-162067 GCA_002080025.1 Modiolus philippinarum
CACACGACTGAGGGTATCACATAATACCACGCCACTTCGTGTGGCGGGGTATAAAAAAGGAATTTCTGCTTAAAATATCTCGCATACACATAAACTTTCATCTAAATGTATTACTACGACTGTGAGTTTATTTAGATGGCAAGGAGACACGTTCAATGCAAAGGGTAAATTTCTCGTGGTGAAAAAATCTGTAATTTTGTTTTGTATTTAACGTGGCATCGAACTTTCAAGTCGTAATACTCTGAACTAAATTGTCGTAACTTTCTGATTTTTTGCCAATTTGTTAACAATAAAGGTACCTATTCAGAACTAAAGGTAATTTATCTGGGACAATTATCTTTTGTCAAATAGTCAAATAGTCACTGTTTTGTAAAGTTCTAAATTTTGTGTGAAAAAAATGCTATTTCTTAATCAAAATTAGGAAAATTACCCGTAAAGCTCATCTGAGCACAGGAAAACTACACAACCAATGTCCAATATTTTTCTATGTTTTTGTTATATAGAAGAGTGTCTTTCAAAATAGCACTTTTATAATTCGATTTCCAGTATCGTGGTGTCTGTGATACGTTTTGACTGCCTATTTTGCATTTTTTCCACCATTATTTTGTACTTTTTTTCTACATTGAGTTACTTTAAGTTCTACTACGTTGGCCATTTTTGGGGACCCAAATTTAAGTAGCCTTAATACTCCTCCTCATAATATAATCAGATTATAATGCTGCTATAAGGCATATTTCGCGGAAATGTAACGCAATTTGCCTATGCCGGTAAAATCTAATCTAAACTTACAATTTCAAATTTCAAAATGAGTAAACGGTTTCTTTTTATGACGTCATTTCTCTTGACTCATATACTCGAAAGCTATAATATTGTTATCAAATTAAAGAGCAAGGATGAGCCTTTCCATTGATACCACAAATGTGACTCCATGTATTAAAGACGGCTCGCTACAGTGAATATACGTTGTATGGAGATTCCCAAATGTCAAGTAAAATCGGAACGATTGAACATCCTACCAAGGTGTTGCAAAGTTATCTTATTCAACGCTTTTCAAATGTAAGAAAAACTAGATTTGTTTGTGAAACACTACATGTGATTCTACAGTAAAATATATGAAAAAAAAACAAAACAATTTAACCCCTTTTTGCCCTCCGTGTTCTTGACCTTTGACCTAATTTTTTTGTAAATTTGTGTTCCTCTTGACTAGACCTATGCACTTGCAAAGAATTAAAAGTCGATCTTACATTGTTTAAAAGTTGTTTATTACCATAAAAATCCCCAATTCAACCAAATCAACCCCTTTATTATGTAACAAATGAAGACCCATTGGACCTATTGTTTATTGAAAATGGTTTTAATTGTTAAAATTATCTGTTAAACATGCTATAAGAAACCTTCAGAAAAATACTGCATCAAGATATGACAAAAAATTTAAGAATTAATTTATTCCCATTTGGACCCCTTTAGAGCTCTTGTGTCTCAAAAAACGGTAAACGCTACCTCAGATCCGTCAGCATATTGCGCAATTTTATTAGCAATAACATAATCTTCATTCAAGCATTGGAATACAGCCAATTTTACCCCTTTTAACCTCTGTGACCTTGATCTTTGACCTGACCTATTTTTTTTATATTTATGTTCCTCTTGACTAGACCTATACACTTGCCAAGTATGAAAAGTCTATCTTGCATAGTTCAAAAGTTATAGCCAAGGTTGAAGTTTCGGACAAACAGACAGAAAGACACATAGACAGAACAAAAACAAGATGCCCCCGATCCTTGGTCTTTGGACATAAAAATGTTTTCTGCATTCTGAAGATGAACATAATCCTATCAATGATTGTTCTATAGGTTACGGAAACTGAAAATAAAAAAAAATTCTTAACGAACCCTTGCTTCGTGCAGCACCCTAAATAGGCACACGATAAAGGTTAATGGACATTCAAATTATCTGATTAGACATTTGCCTGCCCTCAGAATTGGACAAATGCATTATCAATGGAAACAATATATTTAATCGTACAACATGAATATGGTTGATTACCAGGCTTACTCAGAAATCAACAATTTGACAATGAGAATTTCAGATAAAAAAATACCGAAGTTGCATAAAAAACAGTAAATTTCGTTATGCTGTACACGTTTTTCAACGAGCAATCTCTCATCAGTAGCATTAAAACCAAATAATATGGAAGGCCATAATCCAAAAGTAGTCCAAAAAGAAGTACCCATTTCCAAAAAATCGAAATAGGAAGCCGAATTCATTCTACCGAGTGCTATACACGAAATAAAGCCTTAGTATTTTAAAGTTGTCAGAATTTTAGATGTTTCAGTTGTTTTAGTTTTCAGACCTATGATTTAGTTGATTGCAATCGCATAAATTACAAAGTAACAATGTTTGAGGTCTTTTCCAATAACAATGTCAATACAATGGCGAAAGCGAAGTAACTCAAAACTGTTTGGTTATTATATGTTGAGCGGTGTAAATTATATATATATACTTTATTCTAACCAAAACCATACAACAATGATACAGAGAAATACATATAAATAATAAAACAATATTAAATAGTAAACGAAAGATCACACACGTATGATAACTATATATATCTTTGGTAAGACAAATACAAATATAAATCGAAACAAAAACATAAGTTACCCTAGTGAGATGCCCGTTCATTAATTATTTTAGTAAACGTGCCTATATTGGAAAGAGTGGTAGTATCTCTGCTACTCAACAGATCAGTAGCAAACACCGTTTGATATATCTTATTAAGTTTTTGTCCCTTCCAATTTATAGAATGAATCATGTGCAAGAAATATTGTTAACTCCTTTTTTTAGCACAGGATGGTCTAAATGGATAAATGTAGGCTTCAATTCCCACAATCCTGATCTGGTTTAAAGCGTCTGTGCTGAAGTTTTGGTTTTCTTAAAGCAAGTAAGAAGCGAGCCGTCAATCAAAAACGAACAATCCAAGGACAATGGCAACATCGGAAATAACAAAGAAACAAGGACACAACATGAGTACGGCACAGAAAAGAAATACCAAGAGACACACACACGCATACAAAGGCGAACAACACGAACCCAATAAAAACCATTGGTGGGATCAGGTGCATCGGTAGAGTAAGCATCTCCTGCTTCTTTCGACATGAGTTGTCGAAATGGCCATATGCAGAAAGAACATTAACAGTAACTTCGGTATTTTGTTATCTATTACCACTGGATCGATGCCACTGCTGGTTGATTGTTAGTCCCCAAGGTTATCACCAGCCCAGTAGTCCAGTACTTCTGGCCCGAAAACTGATTTTTTGAAAACGTACATTATCAAAATGAGAAAATTATGCTAAAAAATAAGGAGAATCTCCCTCTTGCAAAGCTCCGTCCTTAGCTGAATTTGGCTTTCGATTTAGATCCTATGATTATTTGTTCTCTATCAGGCTTTGTACTCCTTTCAATTAGTGGATTTCAAATATTTATTTTATCTGTACTGATGAGACATGAGTTGTCGAAATGGGCATATGCAGAAAGTAAATTTACAGTAACTTTGGTATTTTGTTATCTTATAAGACACCCGCCGTGTTGAACATGTCAAATCCGGTAGTAAGGTCAAATCCGGTAGAGGAAACAACAATTAAGCTTTTAAAGGGAAAGATCTGTTGTCATCTTGGAAACAGATATCCCATAGCGGTCCACAAGATGGTGATGTCGACCAAAAAACTTCCGGACGGATGACTTCAAGTTTTGGGTCACATACCTTGTACAAGAAGCCTATTTGTGAGCGACCAGGCTCTATCAAGGAAGTCACTGTATCGACCACAGGCCTTGAATAGCGATGAGTCTGGAGATGTAAACTCCGTATGCAAGCGCTGTTGGGAAGTTGCCACAAAGAAAAGGGAAGTTGACTTTTGGAAAAGTGAAGTTATTGTGTTTGTCGTAAAGTTCAGTTTGAAGTCTACCTCTGTTGTTAATTTCAAGATGAAGATCAAGGAATGAGGCCGATATGGAAGTGTCTGTAGTATCCTTAATTTTGAGCTCTTTTGGATAGATCAGATGAAGACAATCACCAAAGCGAGGATTGTTTAGTGACAAAATATCATCTCTATAACGGAAGCTAAAATTGAAGGACTGGGCCAATTTTTTTCCTTTACTTTGGAGAAGCCTTTTGATGAATTCAGCCTTTTTGGTTTTGGGTGGCCCGTTCATGTATAGTATGAACAGACTATACGGCATATATAATTCACATGGAATTTACCGAGTTCGGAAATTGCGTTGTTAAAATCAAAAAACGGCTTTTCACGAAAATAAGCAAAATTTGCATTTTTGGGAGTCTTGCTCTGCTAGAGAAAACAAGCTTTGGTTGTTCTCTTGGCTTTTTTTGTACTTAGGGTACTCCAATGACTAAATTCACACCACGAAAGTAATTCTTAGTATTCATTTTAAAAATCACCATGAACCCCCTAAACATGGTTTGGATGAACAATCTTTCGGTCTTTCTATCAATTTATTAAAAATACGTAATTGCTTTCAATTAATTTGAAAACGGAATAGTCATGTTGATAAGGTTTAAACGTAAACGAAACAAAATTAAAACGAATTTATTTGAAACACAAACTTTTGTCAAACATTCACTAATTGATAAGTATATGGCACAGCATTTTGTGTAGTAAACAAAACATCTGTACCATTCTGATTCCCTTCAGACATTTCTCTATTATTTCCTAATATTCCGTTCTAAAATTTGTTGCACCAAATACAAATTTGAAGTACTTTTGTAACGAATGGATGGCTTTATTAAGCGGACAAACAATATCAGTAAGTTAATCTTTTCGGAGTTATTGTCTAACAGACTTTTCCTACATGATTTAATGACGAGACATCACCCGTTGACAGGCATGAAGTAATGGTACATTTGCAATTTGTAATTGTAATGTCTATTTACCATTATATTCCAAAAATGCCTGTAATTTAAGCATTACATGGCATTACACAACGTTACTTCTGGCTACTTTGAAACTTTGGGTAAAGCTTTTCACATATAAAATTTATTTAGGAGAAATATACGGAAACTTTATTGAAAGATTTGGGTATTGTTTTCTAATACCTGCCAGCTTTGTAGCTTATCTTAAAATATTAAATAGTTATTGTTTTCTTTTCATTCCTAATTTTTGTGATTAAAAATGTTTATTTTCAATTGTTGGGATGACCATTTCTTTTAACTGTCTACAGCCTTTCAATAGCAATGGACCGATTCAGAAATTCGACTTCCGTCCTCGTAAATGACGTTGCGCAAAATCAGCGTACTCGTAAAATACGTTTGGACCAATCAAGAACGTTCAGAACAATGACAATCCCATAATGCCGTTGCATTTCTGAATCGGTCCATTGCGGTTGATTTGCCACCGGGCACTACCGTAATAGGAAGGGAGGTTTGGCATGCCATAAAACCAGTTTTACCAACCATTTCTTTTTAAATGCCCTAACCAAGTCAGGACCATTGCGGTCGACAATTTTCCGGAGGTTTCCACCCGATTTGTCTTTTTGTCTCCTGGCAACTCTGTTCAGTAATTTTGTTATAACTCGCATTTAAAGTTTGTAATCCTCATTTTACAATACAAACACAATCTTCTAAAGATCAAATTAACAATGAAAGGATATAGAGTAAATGCACATAAATACAAATACATGATTAAACCAACCAACGGACCAACGCTTTTATGGTTGTTTTTCATCTTGAAGTCACTTTGAGGCCTTCAACAATAAGCTATATCATACCTCATAGTAAGTTCAAGACGGCCCCTAGCACCAGTTTGAGCAGAATTCACTTGCTTAATGTCGAACAAAAGCTACATCCATGTATCCTTTGTCATAGATGCGGGGTCGTCAACAAGGAGAACATATCGGATAAAGACAAACACTGTCATCTGTTGCCCGACAAAGGGACAAAATGACAATACAACGTATAAACGATCACAGGGTACTTAAGAAAACTTGGCAAGTAAAATCGGGAGATGTGGGCAAAATATATACAGATTGCGAGAAAAATTGTTAAAAGAAAGCCAAATGTTGATTTTGATAGTGCATTGACAAATTGAAGTATCAAATAAGCCTGACAGAAATAAATAATCGGTCGTGTTACATCATGTTTCGTCAAAATATGAAACATCTCTTTTGATAAAAATTATCCGTCCGAAGATTTATGAAACATTATAACCTTTCACAGATCAGACTCCTCAAGGGGTACCGGAGAATAAACTAATATTTACATTTTGAAATGCAATAATTAGTTATTAACTTAATTTACCGACATATAATTTTCTGAAAATATGGTAATCAAATAATTAATGACAAATATACATGTCAATTAAATAATCACCAACAAAACACACTTATAATCGATTAATCAAGAAACCTATGAGAAGGGTCACTGAAATTGCATTTCCACCTTTTCATACACAACTGTTAGATCAAAATTTATACTCCATCACAGAAAAATAAACTTTCTCTAATTTCTATCCAGTTTTCACATTTCCTGAACGGTGTGGAAAAAAATTATTCACCTCACTAGAGAGAAAAACAAGTTTTGTGACATTTCCCACCAAATTTATTCGTCCAGTCATTAGAGAAGCAATTTCAACAACTTAAACACTTTAATTATGAAATTTCTCACATCTCGTTAAATAAATTTTCAAATGTTTAAAAGCTCGTCAAGCCTCGCTTTCAACCATTGGCAAAGTTTATTTAACTTGATGTGAGAAATTTCATAATCAACTAGTTCTCGTTGTGGAAACAATATATATAATAATCACCCAGTGTCATATAGCCTCTTCCCCCATGCTAGTCTTTCTGGGGAGAAATTCTAGATCGATCCTAATTTTCTCCTGGGGAAAACTGGCATGATCCAGATTTTCCCCCCATAATCTTTACAGGGGAAAATCTCGATAAGTCCAGAGTTTCCCCTTAATGACGACATGAGCCAGTCCCCCCTGACGTCATCGATAATTTTCGCAAGCATCGATAGTCTTCGCGACGTTTTCTTCTTCGCATCTTTTTTTCTTTCAATGAAAAGCCGTTTTGCTCTTTTATAGCAGAGATCAAACTTTCTATTTCTTATTCTTCCCGTCATAAAGTAAGATTTAGTCCCATCTCAGATTTTTTTTAAATATAAGACAAAATATAAAAAAAACGAAATTTTTTACCCAAAAAAGGAAATGATTCCTAAGATGTTGTTTAGGCTTATTCTTCATAATTCCAAGATGGATAGATCTTGACATGCTTAATATTTTTGTGATTTAAACTAGACTCTCTATCTGTTAAAAAAAAAATTTTAAAAAAAATAGCCTACATTAGTGTGAATAAGAAGCGTCAAAAGGAAACAAAATGTTTTTGATTACCAGAACTGGTTATGTAACGGTGATCATTTAGTGCAAGAATTGCACTTTTTTGAAAAAAAGAAGATGAAAATCGCTGATGGGAAAATGTCCATGTTAATTTTCTGAATATAATTTGAATTGGATATCTTCTAAATCCTACCTGACAAAATGAAGAATTGCTTATTTTTTTAAAACAAATATCGGTAATGTCTAGCTGAGATCAGAATTTAACAGCATTTAAGTAGTTTTGTTTTAAATTTAATACTGTTGAAAATGTGTTGCTAAACTTTTTTGTTCAGAAGATAATGAAGTTTTGAAATTTCGAAACTTTAACAGGAAAATGGAAATTACTCCAAAATGGATAATCAGGTTTTCGTCAAAATTGCGGGGTAGGTAAATTTTATCAGGTTGGCCACTGAGCACTCATGTCATATTTTTTTCATATTTAATCGGTAACGGTTACTTGCCAGAAATGGAAATTTAGCCCTTATCTATTTGTAGTAACGACACCCATACTGTTTAGTTCTCCGACTATTCGAGGACTAGTTTGAATCTTGATACCCTGGTAATGATTTATCCAAAGTTTGTTTAAAAAAGGCTCGGTGTTTTTATAAAATAACGGCAGTAGAATACCGAAGGAACAAAGCACAAGATTACATAAATCAAAGTCCAGAGACAAGGCAAAAGCAAGAACACCTAAGATTTAAGAGCAAAGACACTACATGCCAATAAAACACACGAGCATTACATATACAACACAAAAAACTAAAGCACTAACAGTGTGAACTCTAAATAAAAAAANATTCGAGGACTAGTTTGAATCTTGATACCCTGGTAATGATTTATCCAAAGTTTGTTTAAAAAAGGCTCGGTGTTTTTATAAAATAACGGCAGTAGAATACCGAAGGAACAAAGCACAAGATTACATAAATCAAAGACCAGAGACAAGGCAAAAGCAAGAACACCAGAAGATTTAAGAGCAAAGACACTACATGCCAATAAAACACACGAGCATTACATATACAACACAAAAACTAAAGCACTAACAGTGTGAATTCTAAATAAAACAAAAACAAAAAAAAAACAGAGTGACATCGGGTGCTCCGGATGATTTTTTTTAAGTTTACAACGGACGGACGACGGACACCGACAGACGCTAAAAGATGGCGATAGCTCATACAGGCTTTAATTTCATGTAACTTAAAATAGGCGGGCGAAGCTTATATTTTGCCATTTTTGTTACTTTTTGACTAAATTCCTAGTGCACGAAATTCTTAATATTCTTGAAAAAGTAGGTGATAAACACAAATATCCCTCAGGATCCGCAAATGAGTTGATGTTCAACAATCACAGAAAAAATAGTATGTAGGGTTATTCCTTAAATATTTTATTCAGAATTCATGCAATAAAACAATGCATTAAAGATTTATCAAATTTCTTATAAAGCATGCACATTGACCATTTGTATTCAAATGAAGGGGATTTTTCTGCATGGAGGAAAGACAGCAATATTTACATATATTCCATTTTTTTCATGGGAAAATGGCTCTGATCCAAAATTTCTGAGGGGAAAATTTGGATCGATCCAGTGTTTCCACAAGGGGAAAAACTAGCATGGGGAAAATGGCTATATAACACCGGTCGTGTGAACATCCAAATCAAAAAACATAAAGAAAGTGCCCCGCTCCAAGTTCCTGGGATCAATTCAGGCGCCGGATTTAACAAAAGACATGTATTTTAATTTAAGAGAGATAACTCGAGTTGTGTTTCGTTCGTCAATCGATTTAGACGAAACGACGCCATCAATTTACGAAGAACATATGACCAAGAATGAAACATTTAACGACTGTTAGCTCGACATAGTGATTAAATGTAACGTACTAGAATTTTAATTGAAATTGTTTAATTTTTTGAATTCACTTTCGCTCTTTAATTTATGTGAAACCATACGTTTACGTTCTGTTTCGTCAAAATTTGAAACATCTCTTGTAAAGCACTGTCCCAGGATGGAAGAAAAATCAAGCTCAAATTGGTAAAGAATCATCATGTACGTCAGTAGAGGTTGACAGTATCAGTGAGTATACCAGTATAACCTTCAGGTAATTTGGACCAAAATGCCAAATTAACGGATTCATGCAGAATTTTTTGTCGATATTTCCTGTTGTGAACTACTACGTAAAGAATGTAAATTATGCCCTAGTTTGTTTTTATATGTAATCGAGTTTTGGAATTCCGTAAAAACGAGGATGAGAAATGCCAAGTAAGTAATTAGACGTTTGCATGTTTTGGCATATTTGGGTGTCAAAATTTTCATTTCCTCTGTTATATTTTTTAAATGTGTTCAACAATTTATAAAATCTGTAACCTTGTTAAAGTTTGGATTCGATAGTAAGGTTATGTTTATCAAAATTGTAAAGAGTAAAGCAAACACATTGGAATCTTACCAGTCCTGTATGATAGAGGTAGAGGAACGCTGTCGTCAAGAAAAGGGAAATTAGAAATAGTGAAATTAAAATCAATCCTTTTATCAGAATTTTACTTTTAACCATAATAGTGAGAACAAGAAAGTGGCAGTATTTGGAATTCATTTTTATTTGCTTCATTAAGTTTCTTGTGGGTAGATCTCGACATAATCTAAATATTGTCAATATACCTGCTGTTATCATTGAAAATTGAAATAAGTTTATCACTGTATTGTATGGTTCCATATCAAAGCTTTCCTATAAAGTCCCGTTTGTAATAAAACAGAAAAGTATCTATAATGAGAGTTCCACTATTTGTGTCTATGGAATTTAAATGACCTGTTGATAAACAATGTTGCCAAAGGGAACAAAAGATGTGTCAAGCAAAAGATTCAGTGTCTTAATCATACCATCGCAAGTACAGGAACAATGATTATTGTAAGTGATACTAGAGGATAATCCTTGTTTTTTTCTGTTACAGCAAATGAATGCTGAAAGAAAAAAAAATAAAAAGAACATTTAATAAGTTGTTCTAATTTGGATCAAATCAAAATATCCGGAAAGGTTGTATAAAACTAAGATGAAGAAAATCATAAATGTAAATAGATGAAATAGGCTACTTTATTAACTGTAGTTTATCTAACAACTTAACTAAAAGTAATTTATACCAGAGTTTTGATAATTTTTGAAAATCCATGATTAATTTTTATTATGCAAAGACGCTGTTGTGTAATGAGATATTTGTATAAATTGGTATATTTTTATATCCCTGACTCCGGATTAAGTGCTGAAGGAGGTAGATTAGTCAAATCAGAGTGTTAGGGGTAATCGTGGATTTTATAAAGCATGGTTTTAGATTGTAACTGGACTGTATATTGATTCTATATTGAGCCTCAAAAATTATTTTTCATAAACTACTACAAATCACGATAAAACTTCTAAAAATTGCTAATGCCTTCTACAACTTATAAAAACCCTTTAACACCACAACCACGGGGACTTTTTTTACCAACCTCACGTTGCCAGTTTGATTAGGGGATCAAAAAATTCAAAAGCTTAGGATAACATGAAACACCTAGGCCGAAAATAGCATGCCACAATCTACAACGGAATTGCGCTAGAAAAAGACAAATAAAAGACAAAATACAAGTGAAACAACGATTGGAATTCGGGATAAAATAAAAAATATAATGTTACGAGACAGCTGAATGTCATATAGATTAGACAGAGTAAGAACATTTATGTAGCTGTCGCACATGGAGAACAACGAAATAAAAATCTGAAAAAAAATAAAGTATGAAAAAAATATACATGTATATACAAGAAATAAAAGGCCCAAATTTTCGGAGTTAGCTCCTTTTGTGAGGGTGTAAAGAAAAAATGTACATTACAATGGATCCAGACACGTATGTGTCACTAATGTCGTCTCCAGCTAAAACTATAAAACCCTGTAATTGAAACCTTCAAAGACATGACAAAAATAGGGGAAAACAAGATGTGTTTGTGAACACTACATATGCCCCAGATTCTACAGTAAAATATATGAAAATACTCAATTTAACCCCTTTTTGACCTCTGTGACCTTGACCTTTGGCCTAAATGGTTTTGCATATTTATGTTCCTCTTGACTCGACCTATACACTTGCCAAGTATTAAAAGTCGATCTTATATGGTTCAAAAGTTGTTTTACCATAAAAACATCAAATTCAACCCCTTTATTATGAAATGGATGAAGCTTCTTTGGGCCTCTTGTTTATTGAAAATGATTTAATTGTTAAATGCATCTGTTTCATCATGCTATAAAAAAACTTAAAGTAAACACTACATCAAGATCTGACAAAAATTTAAAAAATCATTTTTTATTTGGCCCCCTTTGGGCCTCTTGTTTCTAAAAAAAAAGGTAAACTCTACGTCAAATCTGTCAGCATACTACAGTTGTGCAATTTCATTAATAATAACATAAAGCAAACCCCGTCTCAATAGAATAAATAATAAGGATTGTACAGTCAAATATTGGAAAACAGCCAATTTAACCCCTTTTTAACCTCTGTGACCTTGACCTTTGACCTGACATAATTTTTTTATATTTAAGTTCCTTCTGACTAGATCTATACACTTGCCAAGTATGAAAAGTCTATCTTGCATACTTCAAAAGTTGTAGCCAAGGTTAAAATTTCGGACAAGCAGACACACAGACAGGACAAAAACAATATGTCCCCGATCCTCGATCTTGGGACATAAAAATGTAACCTTAGGTGTATATGCAGAAATTACGAATCAATTGATAAATGACCAAAAACAAAAAAAAAAACTGATAATTGGTAGACATAAAGCAATATATAATCTACGGCATTCTGTTTAACATTTATTCCTCTGGTACGAGGCGATGGATGATTCGATGTTCAAGCACACGTCGATGGTCACGACCTCCCTCCACTTCGTTAAAACAGTGACCTGTAGGTCCTGTTGGCTGTGTCCAGGAAGACAAAAATGATTGCCGGCTGAGATAATCGCATAGACTACATTTTCTGTAATGCACGTAAAACCGTTATAAATTGTAAATACAATGAACTCAGGATAGTTGGACTTTGTACCTGTTGTAGCAAAAGTAAGCAGGAAGGTTAAACCGGTTTACGGGTACTCAAACATCCTCTTTCTCTACCCTGTTTCCCTTTAGTATAATAAACGTACCAATAAAACCTACAAGACCACTATCTTGGGCAGGAAAGATTTAGACAAAACGTAATTTTGAAACATGGAACAAGGAATGCTCGCCGCCAATCTGTCGGTGGTTAAAAAATTACGGAACAAATATAAAACGCAAATCATCAGTGAAAGGCTAACATACCTGTATAAACAACAGGTAATCTAGATCCAATAAGACTGTAATCGCAAAATGAAGATTTTCCTAATTGGGTTTTAGTGATAACCCAATTATCTGTAAAAAAAATATTTACTCTGTAAATATCAATTTTTATTATCGCAAAACTTTTAAATCATGCTTTGCAAGTTAGTTTTATGTCCTCAAGGTATACAACTCTGTCATTTTTCCAAATTGTTAAGCAGTATGTTTCAACTAAAAAAAACTGCGAAAATATTATTTTAGACGTGTAAAATGTAACGACACCTTCAAATGTCATGCTTAGCCTATTTACAATGCCGATGCCTGATTATTTTGTTGTATGCTTTAAATATAAACATGAAGCAAGTTGACTTGACAAAGTGATATTAATTGGATATTTGTTTCAAGAGCCCAATCAGACTATTATCACCAATTATTCAATATATCTAGAAGTCAACTATGGAACAATTTCCCACTAACCATCAGAAGTTGTACAACTTTAGAAGATTTTTAACATGCATACGGAACATGCAGTATTGTTAAATTATTATTATTTTTTGTTTGCTTTATTGTCCCTCTGTGTTTAATTCTATTTGTTTTATACTTTATATTTGCCACAAAGTTTATCACAATAAACTCAAACGAAATAATACCGAAAATCCAAATAAATATCCTGTATTTTTTAACAGAAAATGTGTTATAAGAACAGAGAAATATCTTTCCCATACAAAGTAGTTTTGGGTGTTCCTTTAGACCACTTACATTGTTTGTTTTCAATTAGCAGTTAAATAACCTGTTTTGCTGCGACTGAACAGACATTATTATTTATGAATTGTTTATAATTAGCTAGACTATGGAATAGCCTAGCTATATAGATAGTTCTTGAGGGAAAGTGAGGAGTACGCTTGCGCAGAAGACTATTGACCAATAGGAATTTCAGATTCTCGAACATCTAAATGGCGTCCAGTTTCGTCCTGATAAAACGGGGCGGGGTTTATTTTTTCTGTTTCCTTGTGGAAGTTGAAAAGTATTATAAACATTTACTATAGGTGGTACTGGGAACAGGTTTCAAGGTAGAGGATGATGGGATTGGTATTG
>MJUU01027781.1:162322-175075 GCA_002080025.1 Modiolus philippinarum
AAAAAAAACAAAAGCACGAAACTACTTTGAGTTGCTGTTGGCAAAAAATTAGAGGTTTGATCGAATCGGTGACTGTTTTATCACATGTTCAGACCAATAGAAGAAATTACAAATTCAAGAAGTACCGACAAAGGCTTACTTCAAGTATTGATTTGAGTATACAAATACATCATGAACCACCACACCCTTGTCAATCAAACACGCATTTTTCTATCCATTGAAGGCTATTCCATCGCCTAGCGTATCGTTTTTATTTCATAAAAACCATTATCCGATTTATATCATCCACTTATGTTTATAAAGTCCCCTCGTGTTTTCTAGTTCAATTTCAGTTGCCATGTGGTGGTCATAGAGTACCTCGCTGGATAGATAATCTGTATTGTTCAAATTGAATTCGGCCACTTACATGGGGTTTCATCACCATTCATTGAAGATCTTATGGTGGATTTGAGTTGTTATTACTCCCCTTTGGGTCGTTGTCTCTTTGAGACATTCCCCGTTTCCTTTCTTTTTCCTATGGTGTTCCCACAATCTGAAAAAGGGAAGGACATTGAAAGCGAAGAAGTCTTTCATGACCCATGTGAATGGAATCATCAAGTGTACGATATAGATATATTGACGCCCATCTGATTCTAAAGTAAGCGAGAACCTAACCGTCAGTCTAAAGACAAACACATATACAACAATGTACAACACGGACCCAATAAAAAACCATGGGTGAAATCAAGTGCACCGGTAGAGTAAGCATAACTTCGTTGATTAAAGACCCGCTTGAAAATCACTACAAAAAATTCTTACCTTTGATATTTCCATATAATTTGATCAATATTATAAATAGATCTGAAAATGAAATTGACAACAGAAATCTTGTACTTTTCATATTGTGAACGTTCCCTTTCTTTACAAAAATATTTCTTTTAATTTGGAATAGATTGTCAGTATAGATATCACAGTGACAATGTTATTTCAGGATTTTTGCTATTACTTCAGCTATAAATTTAAGAAAATGATAAAATGACCGAGTTTGCACAAGTAATTTTACTATTGACATCAATACATGGAATGACGTTTTACTGACGTCAATATATGGATGGGGGTCATACAAAATTACCGTCGAACAGAGTGGTCAAGAGCCGATGTCCATGAGACAAACAAACAAATTAGGCGGAAACCATCGGAAAAAACTGTCGACCTCAAAGTTCCTGACTTGGCAAAGGCATCCAAAAGAGTCGGCCCAAATAAAACAATTCTATATATTTCCATGGGCCCTAAAAATAACTTATTACATTTTCCCATGCGGTTCATGGCTTGTATGCGGAATGTCCCGACGTCTGGCAAAGCTGTAACAAAATGCTGAGTCTTTCAGTTTTTCATTACACAACTAATTTTTATGTATTTGTAATGAAATTCGTGTAGTCCGTTCCTAAGTTCTGTGTTTAGGTCCTTTACTTGATTTCTATTAGTTCAATCAGTTGGCGTCATAAAACCGGTGTATTTATAGGGATCTTGTCCATGTACATTGACTCTATATCCCTTTATTTGTTCATTACCTTACCATTTCTTTTGAAGTCAGGACCATTGTGGTTGACCTATTTTCCTCTGAATTTGCACCTTATTTGTCTATTTGCCTCTTTGACTTTGGCTCTTGACAGTTCCGTTCGGTTATTTTGTTGTTTACCCCCCCCCCCACACACACACACACACTCGTTTTAACTTCAGTTAAATTGTTCCATCATTAAATGACAGATTGCAATGTTTAAAAAGTGCCTTTTTTAAAATATGACCGACTGAAAAAATTGTTTAAAGCTAGCTTTTTTGTTGCATCTTTTTTTTTTCAAATAAGGCTTGTTTGAAATTTTTGAACAAAATCAAAAGGGATAATGTTTCATTTGTACATTTGTTTTGTAATTAAGGTGTCTGCAGGGTATTAATTTCCTATTATAGAATTTTGTAAAATTTTCTGTGTAGAAACATAATAATATTATTGTTCAAAATGTAAAATAAAATTTGGGGGTTACCGTGCATTTAAGCACAAAATCTGAAATTGAAAACTTCAGGATTTTACATAGAATTGATAGGGAAAATGATCATATGAGAGGATAGTTTGAAAAATCTATTATAGAATTTTTTCATACTTTGCATGTGTTTAATTATCATTATGTAGTTTACATATAAAAAATAAAAATTAGGGGTCACCGTTGAAGTAAGAGAGAAAAACTGCAAAAATTAATTTCTCTAGTGATATCTTTGTTAAAATAAATTATCAAATTATCTCCCTTGAATAATTTCTGTGTTCTGTAAATCCAGCAACAGATTTAAAGCTCATGTGTTTTAACTCGCGTTTTTGTAATGAAAATGTTATAAAAATGATTGGGAATATAGATTTTAAATACATTTGAACTTTCTTTTCAATTTAAATAATTATTTTGTTAAATTTCTTAATGAATGAAACCTAAATGAACAATAATTAGACAAAAATGGCGGAATAATACCACTGAGACACCCTAAGAGTTTAAATAACCGTCTGTTTGAATCAACAGAACTTCATTATGTTAGCAGTATTTGTTGTCTAGATTTATTGTTTCTATAGCTCTTTGATAATAACGTATTACTGTTATTAACTTGGATGCTTTAAGTTTTCATGCACATGACCATTAGCAAAATGCTTCAAACCTTAATTCAAAACTTGACAACAAATTTTTAAAACTTTGCATGTATGATCTAGGAGACATGCATACCGTGAAATGATTTAATGACTTTGGAATAAGGAGACGGGCCTTAGAAACTGAAGATATTGGAATTTGTTCTTCACTTAAAACTTTTGTATTGTTATTTACACTCATGTCTTTTAATACTAGGAACGCATCATGCACAGTTTACTTAAACAAACCCCAAAAGCAAATACAAACCTTAATTAATAGGTGTAATTTGTAGTGCACTGGGATTGATTTCGATGGAAATATCAATATTGCTTGATTGTCGGAGGGATTAAAATCTCCATCCATCACCACTTTTAAAGTCGAAAACAGCAATATTTCTCCAATGATTTATTCAAATGTTTCGGTCCTACATTTCTCTTGTAAATCTTTATGTCGACATAAAGTCCAAGTTTTACATCCCATAGAGAAAACAAATAATGCCTCATTCATTTGCCAAAGATTTCCAATCGATTAATGCAAAACAGTTCCACTAATATAAGCTATTCTTTAAATCTTCATGTCAGAATACTGAACGAAAAACATAAATCTTTTGTCAATTAACTTTTGTAAAAAGAAGCTTTATTATAAGTTAAACTGACTGTTCGTAGTAATCTTGCCGGTCAAAATTGTCTGTAAATTGAAATAAATTCTTCCTTCTGTCTGCTTTTATAGTAAAAACGACTCTTTGATATTATGTACATCCTTTGATCAATTATGGAGTAACATAACAAAAAGGGGGATATGGTGTACGTAAGTGTACTTAGGGCAAATGAACGATACATATATGATCATATATAGTTATTCTTCCTTTGAAATTACATCAATGCGCATTTTCCCCATTTAAATCATAATCCAAACTTACGAAATTACAATTTTGAATTTAGTTAATTTAATGAATCAATTGATTTTCTGCATTAAAGGATAGAAGATAACAGGAAACAACTACATTGGCCGAAAATCCTAATCACACACAACAATACACTAGAGTATTGCACAAGAAAAACGCCACTAAAAGACAAATGACAAACGTAAGTCACTCGGGATAGCCGGACTTGTTATCGGTACTAGCAAGAGTTAGCGGTAGGGTTAAAGCCAGTTAATGGGTACCCAAATCTCCCCTTTCTCTAACTCGTTTACCTACAGTATTTAAACATGCAGATGAAACCCAATACAGATAGATTTTCAACTCCTAAAAACTATCATGAAAAGGAAAGAATAAGACAAATCATAATGTAGAAAGATTTGCAAAGTAGTGCTTGCCGCTAACAAGAAGCCTAGCCTATTGATAAAAAAAAACTACGAAAATAAATCAAACTCAAAACTATCCGAAGGGTTTTGGTAATGAATCATCATATTTTTCAATACAGACATCGGCAATATCAGTGAGAGGCCAGTATACCTGTAAAATCATTAGGTCATTGGATCTCAAAGTCAATTTAACGGATTCATGCAGAATGTCTTTCCAATTTCATCCATTACGTAAAGAATGTATAATATATATAAGTTACGTCCCAGTTTTTCGTTTTTTTTTATTATAAATCTTGGCATTTTAAACAACGTTTTCGTAAAAACGAGGATGAGAAATGTGCTAAGTAAAAGACTGTTTGCCAGATTTAGATATTAAATGTTCATATTTACAATAAAACTTCTTAAATGTGTTTAGCAATTTATCAATCTTTAACTTTTGTTGTGATGGTAAGGTTACGTTCATAAAAAAGGTATACAGTAGAACACACGCGTGCCAATCGTACCAGTTGAGATATACACACCCCGTAGGATGGAGCTAAAGGAACGTCACCGCCATGAAAAGGGAAATTATTAACAGTGAAACCAAAATCACCCCTTTTCATTATAATTTTATTTTTAATTTTTCCAGAATCAATGATGATAGGTATTCCAGAAATGGGCAGTATTTATAATTATTGTTTGCTTCATTAAGTTTCAGTTCTTGTGGGTAAATGGTAGAAATAATCTAAAAAATTTTAATTTGAAATAAGTACAAATCACTATTTTGTACTGTCCATTTTGTAGTTTTTTTTCTCATAAATTCCCGTTTGTAACAAAACAGAAAAAGATCTGCAATGAGAGGTGCACAATATGCATTCATGTATATTTCAACAACTTGTTGATACAAAATGTTGCCAAAACGAATAAAAAGATTCAGTGCCTTAAATCATGTCATCGTAGGTCCAGGAACAATGATTGTTGTAAGTGATATTAGACAAGAATTTCTATCTATTTGTTACAACAAATGATGCGCAGGCCAGAAAATTTAAAAAAAGACTATAAGCTCTGTTCCATTTGGATTTAATTGATTTATGTGGAAGGATTTTATAAAGTGTAGAGAAAGAATAACTGTCATTTGATTGATTTTAATTTATCTAAATCTTCAATGGAATTTTTCACACTCTAAAAGTAATTTGCACGAGAGTTTTGATAAGAGTTTTTCATAGTATTCATATAACTAACTAAATTAATGGTACAAGAGTTACTAGATGCCGAAATAAAACGATGTTTGTAGTGAATTTTGTGAAGCTTAAGAACTCATTACATAGTGGGCAAGGTGTTACCTTTAGGTGGAACTTCGAGCATTTCTGTATCCAAGGTTATAGTGCTGTTTGGTTGACTTATTTTTAGTGCTGTTTGGTTGACTTATTTTTGTCATTATTAGTACGTATAAAAGGGTTTGACTTGGCAAAATCATTTTGTTGGGCATCGATACAGTATTTCATTCAAATAATAGAAACGTTATTGAAAGCTTTGTCGTTAGGTACAAAGACATTTTGTGCCAAGACCTCTTAATTTTAACTTGATTCCTTTTACAGAAAGCTTAAACGGTAAAAAATCACTCTGGTGGTGGCTACACTTTATAATTTCATCTTTGAACATATTAAGTGCATGTTTGTCTACACTTTCTCGTTTGCACCATTTTGTCGAAAATGTACGTCTTTAACAATATCAAAACTCGTATACCAGCATTTTTTCGAATGTAGGCGATATTAAGACCCCTTTATATTAAATTCCCCGCTAATGTCAAAGCGTAACGACCAAATGGAAAAATCGAAGCTGCAAGGGTAGTTCTTTTCGAAATTAGCGTCGAGGGAAAAAAGAAGATGAATTGAAGAAAAATATTTCTTGTAGGTGTTTTGTAAGAAAAGAAAAAGGCAGGGATGTGCTGGTTGTCAAAATAAACGGGTATAATTTTTTGAATATCAGGGTCCCAAAAATGCCTACGATGTCAATTTAATCAATGTCTTTATTGATATATATTGTTTTACGTGTACATCGGGTGTGCCGATGAAAGCAAAAAACACCAATAAAACAAATAAATATATAAAAATAAGAAGGTATTTTAGCAATCACCCCATAAATAGAAGTGTCCAGTCTTGCAGCATTCTGTAAATGATTTACGTAAATTCATCGGAAACAACCCTGGTATTCTGTTCAGTTTATTCAATTAATTTAACTTCCGACATCAAATGTTTTTATTCTTTCAAATTTTACAATGTTTCGGTTTATAGTCTTCCAAATGTTTTGATCAATCTGCACTAAAGAGACAAAAATTGTCGAAATGACGACCATATTCAGAAACCAAATTTACAGTAACTTCGGTATTTTGTTATTAAAAGAACTACACATCTTTTCTTTTTTATGTATGTGTGTGTGTCCGTTTTCTTTCAATGTTTCCCTCTGTGTTTATTTGCCTGTTGTATTCATGTCCATTATATACTGAAGATATTTATCATTTGATCATTTAATTAAATAATTGCCGACTCACAATGCTAAAATGCCCTCTGCACCAACATACCTACTTCCATTTCTTAAAAGCCTTCACGTATGTGAGTAAGAATTCCATTAGGAACATATACTACGGTAATGTAAATTGAGGACAAAGTAATGGGGAGACGTTATACAAGAAAGATACATTAAGCTGATCAAAATAAATTGCTATCAAGATTCTATTGTCCAAGTAATTGATCGGCACTTACAAGTTTGATCTCTTTCGAACGTCTTGGTCTTCTTCCTTCTAAGCTTTCAATGTCGTAAATCAATTACTCAGATAGGACATTTACTTTAAAATTGTTATTAGCTTTGTTGATTTTGTTGTATCATATTGCCTATTTTTGTGCCATATACTTTCTTTCTTCACTAAATTTTTCACCACCACCCAATCCTTGCCTTGTATTGTCACTAAAGAAGTTTAACAGTAGTCACCATGATTTGACATTACCCCTTGAAACACGTGTAAAGCATAACAAAATTTACTGCTTATTATGAAACTTGGGTATTTTTGGATTTTGACAGATCGTTGCAAACGGTGAATGAAGGGATATGGGGTAAATGCACAAAATCTCTACAAATACATGGTAACGCAAGCAAAGGAACAATTCTTTTATTATTGTTCTTCATCTTGAAGTCACCATGAGGCCTTCAAAAATATTTCTATTTCACAAACGAAAATAGACATTTTAGAGTAGATCCAGAGTATATTTCCGAACTGACAAACATGGACTATGACAAAACCGGGCTTTTCATTTGTAGTGTGACTGGTGCCACGCTTTCAGCAGATCATGTTTACCCTTGATGTTTACACCTGATGAAACATCGAGTTTTTGTAGGGTTCACATAGTAGGACTTTAGTTTTGTGGCGTTCCTGCTCATACAGTTCACTTGTTTTTGTCTTCGGCATGCTGTCTCAATTTGTTTTATATCTGAATTGGCGTGATTATCGATTTTTGATTTTGGAATTTCTCTTTCTCCATCTTTGCTTGGTATCAGTTAGCCATATAATTTAAATGCTATATTTCATAGAAAAACTTATTTTCCTTTATGTTTATAAACACCTAACAAAGAACTATTGCCCTTTTCTATGTTGGATTATTCATAAGTATTGTCCATTTTTTACAACATTTGCCAGAGGAAAAAGCTAACAAAAGCATTCAATCATATAAGTAGCAATTGGGTAAATCTATAGGTATGATCTGAATTGCAAACCGCATCATTGTCGTGATATTTGTCAAGAACGAGCAAAAGCATTCAGGAGTGTTTTTTTGTTTCTTTGATTGAAATAAAGTACACTTGCCATTCAGAAGATTTCATCCGGTTTCCTAACAGTTTGTGCCATCTGAGTATATGTGTAAAATGATTTTTGATGAATCACCATGGTATATCCGCGATTTAGTTCGAAAACCGATTTTATTTGGAAATTTGCTTTATCCAAATTTTGTAAATTTTGTTTAAAACTTAGAGATACTCCATCGATTTAGCCATAAAATCGGTTTAACCCATCATTTCTTTTGAAATCCCTGCACCAAGCCAGCGCCATTGCGGTCGTTGGGTTTTAATGTCTTGATTTGATCTGCGCTAAAGGGATGTAATTTTACTGAACTAGTCATCTGCATAAACTAAATACAGTAACTCCCATATTTAGTTATTTGACAAAAAATTTTCCAGGAATGGACATCGAATGTGCTTCAAGATTTTTTTTTTATAAAAACTTGGGTGTATATTACAATCAATTTGTGAAACATGTCAAGTCAACAAATCAGGTAAATTTATGTTTTGCAATATATATTCAAAATTATTTCACGAATTTAGATTTGAATTATCCGTCGCGGCACCTTCTGTAAAGTTATAACTGTTTTGCTCATTTCTGCTGTTTTGACTAATGTACATTTCAGCAACTAGCTTTGCATTATCTTTTAATACCACCCAGACTGTATGCGTTCATTCCTAATCCTGCACTAAAGTCGTTATCCAGCCCTAAAAATATTCCAACCCTGCGCATAAACAAATATTTAACTTTGGGCATATTGCATTTAATAAGCCTATAAGTCAGAGGGGATAGAGTCTGGGTCTTTTTACCAATAATCCGAGTTTTATAGATTTTACAAAAGATACCATAGTGTCTAATCACAGAATCAACCATTTTACATACATACCAACGATGTGACAAACCATTTAGGACCTGAACGACACCATCATGGTCACAAGTGTATCAACTTCGGTATTTTGTTTTTTAAACAAATTGAATGAAAAAAATCTGAATGCCTAACCATTCGTGGGCAAATACGGTTCACCATTTTGTTTTGTACAATTCTGCATATGATCACGCCCTATCCAAACCTTTTCATCTTTGTGATGCAGCTATATCAAGATGAGAACAGCCTAATCAAATAATGAAAAAATAAAGAAAGATATAAAAGCTGAGAGACGACCCGAAGTTACATGTTTTTTAATGCCACTGGTAAAGAAGAAACATTAGAAATGGGCAAAACTTAAGCGTTTTGTATGATCTAAAGAGGCTGCTCCTTTCCAAAACATATAGAAGAAGTTTAATACTACATTGAGCTTTGTGTTTTGTGCAGTTGTTTACCGCTAGGTTTACATGTTATTACCTGACTCCTCTATCCAAAACCTGGGGACGCTGTCGGACAGCTCTGTGGAAAGATTCACTGAAAGCTGAATTGAGTGTTAGGAGCAAGTGTTCAAAATGCAAAATTTCTGTCTTTCATATTGATGGGAATTCATAATGGAAAAGAAGCTGATATTGACCGTCGAGAAGGAATATGGTTATATATTTTTTTTTATTTACCTCACTTTTTCAGTATTTGTTTGAATGTTCTATTTTACTGAATATGTCTGCTTCTTAATTTGAACGAAGTGTGTTTGTAAAGTTTTTTTTCAGTGGTTTTAACAGTAAACAAAATTTACAAATGTAAAAGTAGAAACTAATAAAGAACATCGATTGTTCTGTCGCAAAGTTCAAGTTAAGCATCCTCGTTGGCAGCATTCATATGTTGTAAGATTAAGGAAACAAGTTGCAGATACCCTTTCAGATGAAAACATTTATCTGCATTTAAGGCCAGCTTTTATGTTTGTTTTTACTAATATAAATAATACGTTATTGAACTGAATATTTTGGTAAAGCATTCGATTATTTATAACCAAATGTGGTAAGTATCTTTTTAAATTTTAAACCAATTTTACAGTTTGATTGCATTAATTGAATTGCAAAACTTCAATACTGGTTCAGCAATCTTTTACTTCTTTCTCGCAAATTGTGTTACCAATTTGATAGATTAATAGCACAATATCAAATGAAAAAGTTAATTGAAAGCATTTTGGATAAGCGCAGTTTACTTGGAATTTTTTACTTCCAATATCTTCCAACAAGGGTGCCCCCATTTGTTTTGAGCAAACCCTTTACTTTCAAGAAAAATGGGGTTTTATTTTGCAGATAAATTGTGCACAAATCAGATGTGTGCATGGTACTTTGATTTTGATGTTTTATGCCAAATACCGTTGAACGTCGTTTTTAAGTCGAATATCAAATATCCGCCGACATGGTATCCAATTTGTCCGAAGCGCATTTGCTACATTTTCAAGACAGGAAATTGTTATCTGCTATAGTTTTCAAGACAGGAAATTGTTATCTCGAAAAGAAAAATGGTACACGTGTCAAAGGTTTGCATGGTATACTTAGATTTTTATATATATTTGATTAATTATTCTAAAAATATCAATTGTTGAACATTTTCAAGTCAAATATCTGTCAAAAGGATTACCGATTTGTTCCTCAATTTTCAAGGTAAGAATCTTCTAGTTGTTGAACTTAGTTATGTTAGATTCCATCTGATAACATGGTGCACCATTTGTCCAGAGCTCCTTTTTACACTTTCCAATATATTTCTAATCAGTATTATAGATATCAGAGATATGTATGGTACTATGACCAGTTTTTGAACTTTGTAATTTTTATGTAAAACATCTGCCACCATTTGTTTGGCTTATCTCGTCGTGCAGTTTGCATGATATTTTTTATTTAGAAGTCAGTTGTGCATAATTCCAGATATGCATTGTTTTTATCATTTTTTTCACTAATGTGAAAATACAAGTGTTTGAACTTTTTTAAAAACAAGATTTGTTTATAGAAATTACAAAATACTGACGTTACTGTTATATATGAAGTTATATATAATATTGTTTGTTCATTTGTGAATAAAGCCTTAATATAAGTCTGCCCTTTTCAAAACAAACATTGTGTATGTGTAACGTTCAAATGCATGGTCCCAGAAAACCAAAATCGTAAAATATTGTGAACCTTTTATATGACTTTTTGACTCTCCTATTTGTGAAAAAGAAAACTTGACACTGCTGAAGAATGTAAATAAATTTGAATTATTGTAAAACAATATAATATTTCCTAAGAAACAACCAAAAGTAAGTGTGCAATCAATTTCCATATCACACTAGTACAATATGACCTATATTTCATGACATCATTGGCATAAAAAAAATCGCCTTTTTAACAGGGATTTTAGCTTTGCTAAGTAATAAAATGGTAATGTTTCATGAATATTGGGAATTATTATCCCTCATAGAATGTATATTGCACTTGCAAGCTCGTGCAATTTGAAATTCTACTCTGGACAATATTCATACAATAACCATATATTATTACGATAATTTCTCCATAATTGTCAAATTATTATCCCCCGCACTTTTCTGAAGAAAATGCGGGGATATTGTTTTGGTCCCGTCCGTCTGTCCGTTAGGTGAACCTTGTCAGTTGAACTCCTTCCTATTTTTTGGATTTATGGATTTGATTTTATTATAGAATTGTTGCATGTAATCTGCCGATGCGAAATAAGCTTTCGGATTTTTTTTTATATTGGTCTTAGTGCAAACAAGAGGCCCCAAGATGTCAAAAACTTATCAGTTGAACTCCTCCTACAGTTTTGGATTTATGGATTGAATTTGGTATAGAATTGTTGCATATAGTCTGCAGATGTAATAAGCTTTCGGATTTTTGATATTGGTCTTGTTGCAAACAAAAGGCCCAAAATGTCGATTTTTACACACGTCAGTTTGTCAGTGGAACTCTGTTTTCTGTGTCAAACAAGGAAGTGCGGGGATGGCCATCATTTCTGATGGCACCACTCCTAGTATTTGATTTGTTGGTATGTCAACTTTGTCTAAATCTGACCTAAAGCATCGGTATTGTTAATTTCTATTTAAAATGATCAACTCAGTATGTTGAACGTAAACTGGGCTCTTTATTTTCAAAACTTCTGATTGTTGCATTTGATAAACACCTGCAGAATCTGGATTGCATGAAATTTAATGAATTATTGTTCCAATAAGAACTTGGCTGGTCATTACTTTTTGTATTTGAATTATTGGCCAGAAACCAGGTGAAATGGCTCCAACTTTCGAGATATTTCATTCTACCCCTGTTCATGTAACATCAATACTATTACATAATTGTAATAATAACATTTTTAGTGATACAGAGCGATTACTGCCTTTAATGTTAATTGACAACGACAATATGTTATGTTGCAAAAGACAGTGATATAACAATGGGCTTTTTAAAACGACATCTGTGAGGTTTCTTGGCTACAATGCTCTGATCTAACATAATAGTAATTCACAAAGATTTTATCGGCATTAGAAGACATGCGTTTCAAAAACTTTGAGGAACCCTGATAGTGTTATATATTTGTTCCGTATAGATTAAAATCAATTTTTGATTTTTTTTTATACGTATTGTAAATAAAAACTAGAGTAATGACTGTCGGAAACGACAGTGATCCCCGCGCCCCCTGTTTGACACAGAAAACAGCTATAGACACTGGGTATAATTTTTCTTAACATTTTGGAAATTAAACTTTTGACAGTCACTATTTTTACCATAAGGAATTAAAGAATATATGGTTGTTAGGCAGAATTCCAAAAAATAAGTAGTCTTTGAGACTTTCAGGATTTTTACCAAACTTGGAATCATATATTTTGGAAATCAAATTGGTGAAATGTTTCTTCTAATTCTAACAAATTTTTTAACTATGGTTTCAATGTAGAATTCCAAAAATTAGTGGTCTTTGACAATTTCAGGAAATTTACCAAATTTGGAATCAATTATTTTGGAAATCCAGTTGGTGAAAATGATTGACCTTATCAAAACAAATGCTAACAGTTTGGTTGCTGGGTAGAATTCCAAATAATACGTGGTCTTTCAGGAAATTTACCAAAATTGGAATCAAGTATTTTT
>MJUU01027782.1:0-15557 GCA_002080025.1 Modiolus philippinarum
GCATTTTGTCAGGTGAGCGATACAGGCTCAGTGTCTGAGCCTCTAGTTCTATTTTGCCCCCTTTGGGCCTCTTTTTTCTCAAAAACTGTAAATGCTAACTCAAATTGGTTGACATACTACATATGCCCAATTTTATAAGCTGTAAAATATAGCAAACCCCATCTCAATACGATAAATAATAAAGATGCTGCAGGCAAATATGTGAAAAGACATAATTTGACCCCTTTTTTTTTTACCTCTGTGACCTTGACCTTTGACCTGACCTAATTTTTTTTTCATCATTATGTTCCTCTTGACTAGACCAATACACTTGCCAAGTTTCAAAACTCTATCTTACATATTTCAAAAGTTATAGCAAAAGTTTCGGATGCACAGACAGACACACACACAGACAGGACAAAAACAGTATGCCCCCCGATCCTCAATCTGGGGGCATAAAAATTATCGATCTGTTGTCACTTTAATTATGTTTTCTTACATCTATTCACCATCTGCTAATTGTAGCCTCGTGGTTATATCAATGTTGTTTGATCACCTTGATATTACAGAAAGGTGGCGTAGGTTCGATTCTTGAACCGGTAAATTTTTCCTACATAAACTTGTAATAAACTTCATTTAATATTTAAGTGAAATATAACAGAAGGTCAAAGTTAAGCAAAGGACATTTGAATGAATATGCATATAAATTAATGAGGTAGAAGTAGTTTATTCGAGGTAAGTAATTCAGGGTAAGTAAATAATATGAGGAAAATTATCAATTAAAGTGCCTCGAAATCAAGAGAAACAAAGGAAAGACAAAAGAGAGATGGAATAGTCCAAGGCATTTACAAGAATTAACGTGTCTTGAATAACAAAAGAAATACTAATCAGGTCTTTAACTGGTAGTATATTCCTTATTGTCCACTCTCTGTTCATATTACATAATACCCACCACATATTAATTATTTAGTCTTCCACGGAAGACATGTGTCGCCTGCGTAATAACACAACAAGTGTGGACCCAAACTGATGTCTCGCCCGTCCCTGCTTGATCGCAAAATTGATGTGAAAACCAAAATTCAAAATATTAATGACCTACCACTGATAGATACAGATCAAAGCTCTTTAAGAGCTGAAAGTGTTCGTATGTGTTGAAGTTAACGTGTCTCAGTGGTATTATTCCGCCATTTTTGTTTAATTAATAAATACTTGTTCATTTAGGTTTATTTGTATTTGCTTATAGGACATATGAGTAGACTTTTAGGTATTTTTTGTAATTATTAACAAGGACCCCATTGGAAATAAGTCTTTTTTGACCTTATTGGTTATCCAAGAGACATTTAATTGTGTTTTATATGTCTCTGGTTATCCTATGTGTTCAATATTACAATATATATACTTTTGAAACCTATGTGTTCAATATTACAATATATATACTTTTGAAACTATTCATTGCTTAACATTGTTTTATATATTGTTTTATGTGTACATGATATGACTGTATGCACTTGCCTGAATAAATATTATTATTATCATATTGATATCACTATAAAGAAAATAACATTTTGCAATTTATCTCTTTTATCATTTCAACGTTACTGGTGACCCCCTAATTTTTATTTTTTATATGTAAACTATATAATGATCTCAAAAAAGATAAAAAGTATGAACGAACTCTATAATAGATTATTAAAGCTATCCTTTCATATAAACATTGTTCCCATCATTTAGGAAATACTTCAATTTTGAACTTCATTTTTTTTGGCGTTTAAATGCACGATGACCCCAAAATTTTATTATATATTTTTTAACAATAATAAAATTATGTTTCTACAAAGAAATTTTCACAAAATTCTATACCATGCAGACACCTTGAATAGGCATACCACTGTGCAGTCAAAATATGATATCACAAGATCATGGAACCAAATGAGGCTAGGATGTTATCATCCTTTGGAACCTTTACAAATTTTATTTCTTCTTGGTGTTTCTCAGAAAAATGTTCATGTAGTTCTTGTAGACAATAACTGAAGCCTTGCTGCCCCATAACTGTTTCCCTTTTGCTTTTACGTTTTAATTACCATGCAGTTTATTTCTAGCTTTTAATTTTAATGTTGCCTTTGCTATATACCTATGCTTTTTATCAATAGTGTTTTATATACTTGGTGCTGCTTTGCTTTAGATGTTTTTTTTCGTGTGCTTTGACACATATGTGTTATGTGGTGTATGTTTGTCTATGTATTATTTATATGTATGACTCATTGTTTTATTGTTGTTTGTTTTTAAAATATCAAGTCCGGTTAAGAGCTCTTAAGAGCTCATGTTTGTATTTTATTAGGATATATGATTCCGACTATAAATAAAATTTACTTACTTACTTTACTTGTATTGTTAGGAGTATGACAAGTTCCTAAATTATGAGCGTTGTTTTAGGGATATGAATTATTAACCTTTTTAATTCTAAGGAAATGTGGAATATATTGATACACCAATATTTTCATGCAGATGCAGAGGATATCCAAATGTTTCAGACAGATATAGACCGAATAATCTGTCACAAAGCAATATAAAAAGTAAGAAATAAAAATAAAAAGTCAGATAAGTAAAACATAAACATAGGATGATAAAAGTAGCTTTGTAAACGACAGATTATTTGGTATAACACAGATACGGCCACTCTTTAAGTACATTTTTAAAATGCAATTCCCCCTGGACAACATAAATGATTATGCAAGACAAATTTTGAACATGGATTGACAAATTTAATTATAATTATAAAGTTCAGACAAGTAAAATAAGCCGATCAGAGAAAACGAAACTACCTACATATGTACGCTCATCACGTACATGCGCATCGAGTGCAAATTTGACATTTCTACCGAAGCAATCAAATAATCACTAATCCTTCACTCAGTCCAACATCTCCCATTTCTGATTACAGCAAAATCATTGCAGAGACATATAGTTACGACTGTTACGTCTAGGCACTGGTATGTGTGCCATTTGGATCAAATCAAAACATATCAAAAATGTAAACAAACAACATTCTGCGCCATCAAGATTGACTTAATGTAAACATGTGGAATATTGTATTCGGGTTTGTAAGCTGCGTGAAGATCAGGCAGTTGACGTATCAAAACATCATGAAAATTTTTAAAATGTCCAACAACTTTCATAAAGAAACCATTTTGACATCCTCAAAGATTATCCTGATATTTTTTTTATTTTTCATATTCCTACGTGTGAAACAAATAGGCCCTATTTTCGTTTTAATAATGTACTCGATAATCGTTTAATTTCTCAATGCAGGAAATTTAATATGTTTAATAACAGCTAAGTAGTAGTTGAAATTGGTTTGGGTGTATTATTAACGTCTCGTACTGTATACTAAAGCCTATTCGACACCTCCTTTTTAGTTTCAATCCGCCATCACATTAAAGCCTTTAAGCACCTCGATAACCACTTAAGCTGTGTTCAAACAATTTTACCATTTCAGGGCAATAGTATGTAACGTTCTACCAGATTATTCAGTAAGTTTACTGTATTATTTACAATTTTATAAGTAGACTTTTAACCTGTTTAAAAGTTTCCCGCCCTGCAACATCTATTTTTATCTAATTCAAGCTGAACCAATAGCTAAAGTGTTCATGATGAACACTAAAAAACCAAACATGTTCACTAGACCATGAAAATGAGGTCAAGGGCTAAAGCCAAATAGCAGGCTGTCATCTTCCATCTTAGAAAAACCCACATGCCAAATATTATTGAACTTACATTAATAGATACAAAGAAACTTAACAAGATCACTGGACCCTGAAATTGAGGTCACAGACAAAAGCTATATAGCAGACTGTCATGTACTATGCAATACCAACATACAAACCGAATATCATTGACCTACAACTTATAGTTACTGAGAAAATGACCTAATCACAAAAACTTAACATGCTCACTAGACCGTGAAATTGAGGTCAAGGACAAAAGCCATATGACGTACTGTCATGTATTACCCAAGACCAACTTACATACCAAATACCATTGACGTACCACATATAGTTACTGAGAAACTAAACTAAGCACAAAAGCTTAACATGTTCATTGGACCGTGAAATTGAGGTCACAGACAAAAGCCATATAGCAGACTGTCATGTACTACTCAAGACCGACCTATACACCAAATATCATTGACCTGCCACTTATAGTTACTGAGAAAGTGACCTAATCACAAAAACTTAACATGAAAGTTTACACCGTCGCCGCCGTCGCCATCATACTTTGTGCGCATATGTTTCGCTTTCCGCTACTTTCGTCGCGGGCGAGACAAAAACTAAGTTCCATCAAACAGGAAGTGGGCATGCAAGAGATTCCAGATCCTCTTACACATTATAGGTCCCCATACTGATACTCCATGCCAAATTGCAGAATGCAGAGATATGTGGTTTCTAAGAAAAACATGACAGAAATTTTCAAGACTAGAAAAATATTCTAGGTTCCATCAAACAGGAAGTGGGTATGCCAGAGATTCAAAACTCTATTACACCGTATAGGTCCCCATACTGATACTCCATGCTAAATTACAGAAGGCTGGGAATTGTGGTTCCTGATTAAGATGTGACAGAAATTTTTGTGACGCCAAACGGCAAATATATCTTAAGTTCCATCAAACAGGAAGTGGGCATGCAAGAGATCCCAAACTATATTGCAAGATATAGGTCCCCATACTGATACTCCATACTGAATTGTAGAAGGTTGGGATCTGCGGTTCCTGCGAAAAATATGACAGAAATTTTCAAGACACAAAAAATATTCTAAGTTCTTTCAAACAGGAAGTGGGCATGCGAAAGATCCCAAACTCTGTTACATGGTAAAGGTCCCCATACTGATACTCCATGCCAAATTGCAGAAAGCTTGGATACATAGTTCCTGAGAAAAATGTGACAGAAATTTTTGTGACGCCTACACCGAGGGCGACATCTATGCAAGACGACAGATAGTGATCCATATATGTCGCCAATGCGTGAACGCAGGCGACACAATTACCTGGTAGTATATCCCTGAAGTCTGTATGGTAATCGCCTGTCCACTCCCTGTTACTATTACATGCCATTTCCATTTCATACACAGAAACTACAGGTTTATAAAACTCTGATGAATCTAACATACTGTTTTCTGGACAAGATACTAAAACATACACATCTACTTCTAAAAAGTTTGCAAGTTTAGGAACATTTAATTTTCCTACCACAAATGTATAACTTTTCTTGCCAGCCTTTTTTATCAAAACTTTAAGTCTTTCAATAACATTCAAATAATTGGCAACTCCCAGAGTTCCCACTACAATACCGACAATATTTGCATCTTTTGCTTTTTCTATGAGGAAAAATCTTTTCATTAACATCCTATTCACATTTGAATTTTCCTTTCGAAGTTCTAATGTCAAAGGATTATACATATAAAAACAACACTTGTTGAAGGTCATAATAAGATTTGTCAAGGTCAAACTTTCTTGTCCTATATACAACATTACAGCTTCCTCCAGGGAATGATTTCCTGGCACTCGTATTGTACGATTGCATTTACATACTGTACTATCACTTAAATGAGCAGTTTTATCTCCATGGCAACTGTTGTTTAAACTTATATTTTCTTCAGGAATGTTCAATTGTGACACAATACAATTACTAAAATACTGATTCAATTCTTTACCAATCTCATCTACAAATAAAATGAATAACAATTGAATAACAAGTAGAATGATAGCCACCGATGTCATCATGTCAAATTAATCCATATCATGCAAACATTAAGCTTCCAGGTACAGTGAAATCTGTCAAAACCAAACCCCTCTGGCACTGAAGATTTTGTTCGGTTTAGACAGGTGTTCAGTTTACACAGGTTCAAAATATATAGAAATTGAAAGAAAGGGCCTTCCAGTTGTGTTTGGTTTAGATAGGTTTTCGGTTAAGTCAGGGTTTGGTTTAGACAGGTTTCACTGTAATATTATAAACAATATTATTACGGAAAAGAATTTATTTTTGTAAAAGATCTTTCATTCAAGTAAATAACATGCAAACAGAATTTCAGGATGATTTCATATCAAGATTTTTTTCTCGTGATTTAAGGAAAATAAATTGCTAGCAAGTTGGTATAAAGATAAGCCCATATCTAATGACTACTTCACGATGGAAGCCAACACTAGCAACAGTAGTAGTATTTGTATAAAATTCACATTTGTCACCAACAAATGTAGAAAAATTAATTTCAGATACATGTAACAAGCAAAGTATTCATACTTATACTGGCATCAATTGTTTGATAAAACTTCTTTGGTGATGATTATACAATAGTTAATAAAAAGGTGGTCATTATTGTGAAATAAAGACTGTTAATGGGAGAATGGTATTGGCTGAGAACGTGATTATGCCTGTTCATCTAGATGATGGCAAGGTCATTATCTGTATCAAAGTCAATACCACTCTCCCACCGCCAGTCTTAATTTCACGATATTTACCAATTTTTCATCAACTTTTATTTTAAATTCCAATAAAGTTCCAGAAAGGGGGTTCAAGTTTGAGTTATTGGAATTCCAGCCATCAAAGTTTAATTGTACAAATAATGTGATGGAAGCCAAATTTCACCAAATTTAATATTTTTACAATGGTCAATATTTCTTACGTTAACTTTCCAGGAAATGAACTATAAGTACCTAAATTGAAATTATGTGTGAAAATAAAAAAGCTGCTTCTTCTAAATTTGATTTTCTATTTTTTTGTTTCAATATTCAGCTACTTATGAAAAATATCCCGTTAATATATTTTGCTCAAATAAAACATAAAAATATGTTGACTTAACAACAGTATTCTTGTATTTTTTTTCTCAATATGGTACAGGCAAACAAAATGTTAAACAGAATTCAATAACCTATGACAATTTACTTTCTTTTATTTTTGTCACCTTCGTTAAGAAAACGTTACAACCTTACTATCACAGTCATAGCAATTTGGAAACTCCTGTACAAGAAATTATTGACCAGTAAAAATGTCTGCAAAAAATGAGTTGACAAAAGACATAATATAAAGTCAAAGCTGATCTGAAAACATATCCTAGCTGACAGTCAATGTAAAGGAAGACAACTCTATTCGAACATTTTATAAACAACCCAAAATTAACAGCAAAGGAATGTAGAAGAAATGTAAATCTAAATAATATCAGAAAGGATACAGTAAATCCTTCTACATTCAAAAAATTGTAAGATTTTTGATAAAAATTAAAAAATTTTCACACAATTTAACATCCAATTTAAGCTTTTTAGCTCTTGCTTCGTAGACTGGTTATAATGTTAATGCCCGAAATGAAAATTATCAAATCAGGTTGAGTTATAAAATGAAGCAAGTACTCGAAGAAGGTAAAGTGTACTGTTTTTGGCCATGAGATGTTGGTTTCCAGTGAGTTTTTCTTGTCTTCTTATAAAATTTTAGTTTCTTGATATTTGGGTTATTGGATGTGGTTTATTTCCATTGATTTATTCACTTTTTTACCTTTTAGGGGCCATTTAGGGGTTGATATATGGTGTGAGGTTCCCCACTGTGTTGAAGACCGTACGGTGACCCCTAGATGCATGGTTTTGGGTCATTTTAACCTGGATATGGGATATTGTCTCCTTGACATTTACCCCATTTCCTTTCTTTTTCATATTTAAATTGAAAGCACTGTTTTTAGAGTTTTTTGGTTGTTTTTCTTTTACATTTAAATACAAAGATATTATTATCCTTAAAAAATGATTACTTATCAATAATATCTTTCTGATTATTTTCGATGATTGATTATGAGAAATTTCCAATTCCCCAACACTAATTCCAATATTATACATACCAGCAATGTAATAATACTCTGTACTGTACACTAAAACAATAAGTTGATCCTTGTCTTTTAATGTGTCTTTTGCTTTTGACATGATGTCCGAGATACTCACTGGAGCCTGACCAAAAACAAATTTAACTGGAAGTCTTTGTGTGGGACTCAAGCAAGCATGCCCAAAATGTATCACAGAATCTGCATTGTAGTGCTGGGCTGTTATTTCATCCACACAACAACTGTAAAAAAATCTTTGTCTTTACTCTTTATATAATTATGTTTTATGAAAATTGCAATAATATATGTATTCTGGAATATAATAAGGGTACAGCAAACAAAAGTTCATGTATATATGTAATTACTAATTTGAATTTGTACAAGGAAATTTCCAAATGAACTTTCACCTAAACAAAAGGGAAGGTTTAGTGCCATAAAACCAATTTAATTTCCTTTTGAAATGCCTATACCATGTCAGGACCATTGTGGTTGACAATTTTTTTTTATGGATTTGGGCTAGCTTGGTGTGTTTGCCCTTTGGATTTCAGCAACAATTCTGTTTGGTAACTGTTATTACTTTCATTGACTGCTTAGATCAGTTGGTAAACCAACAAATAAACCATAAAAAAGTGTGGCATTATCGGTCAAAGAGTCAACTAAATTTCATTGCAGTTAATGTTTCTAAATTAACTGTGTTTTTTAATTTTATTGTGTATAACATGTTGTATTTGCTTAATNAGAAATAATAAATGTATTTATATGAGGTAGCCGAAAAGGGTTAAGTCAGTCAGTTTAATAAGTTTATACGGATTAATTAGTTTATATAGGATTATCACGCACATCTTTCGTATTGGAAATCGACATCAATTATTGTGAATCTATTATCAACTATTTAGTGAGGATTATAAGGATTATTCTATTGGACATTTATTGGTGGAATTAAGTGAACTATTCGTTTGGATTATTACTTGGACTTCATTATTGTCAAATAAGTTATATATTCTATTTAATTTGTAAAATAATTATTTTTCGTCTGATTAAAAGTTAATTTGAGCCAATTTTGTTTTATCTTTGCTGACTTTAATTGGTCGTTTCTGCCACATAACACAAACAATTTGCTAATGTAGCTCTATCTTTAGTTTAATATGAGTTTTGTGTTTTGTTCTTCATAAATTTTCTGAAAAGACACTATTACCTGCCATATGATGTGTCACCGAGTATAAACACTTTTCCATCCACTTGGGATTGAATTTTATCTGCTATAGAAACTGCATCTCTCATTAACTCATCTGGCATCTGTAAAGCTATCTGTGAACATAATTTATCCATAAATTACATATAGTTTCCAAAATGAGAACTAGTTGATTATAAAATTTCTCATATCAAGTTAAATAATTTTTTCAATTGTTTGAAAGGCTTGCCAAGCTTTTAAACATTTGAACATTTATTTAACAAGATATGAGAAATTTCATAATTGATTTGTTTCAGTTTTAGAAAATGTTTCTCTAATGACAGGATGAACAACACAAAGGATTGTATTCCGAATAGAATTGGCAGAAAAAATTCACGAGACTTGTTCTCCTCTCTAGAGAGGAGAACAAATGTTTCCCCACTGTTTAGGAAGTGTGAAACCAGATAGAAATTAGAGAAATAATAATTATGACTTGTTCAGGAAAGTCAATTCTAAGTCAGGTCTAAATAAGTAAATAAAATATTTATTTTCCTAAAACCTTACCTACCCAGAAAAATCATTGCTGCCCAAATTATTTTATGTCCATATTTGAGGAGAATTTCTTTTTATCTTAATGTCTATGCAAATCTCTTTGAAATAAAATATACATGTCACTAACTACATGTACCCATACCTGGCTGGGTAGGGTCCTGTTACAGGGGAACCAACAATTTGATTTTGGTCTTAATGGTTTCTATTTATTAAAAGTCCTTGCCACGATAAAGCTGAAATATTGCTGAAGTTAGTATAAAATATCAATTATTATTATATAGATAGCGGTGATTTATTGAGTTTTCTCAGTTAAATAAATGTCATATTGTCATCGGTGAAAATAAAAGATTTCTAGTCACTGGATGACGTCTTCATGAAGCGACATCACAATATCTCTTCGTCGTCAAGTAAACAACTGGCGTATTGAAAAGAAAAAAATAATCCACATCTAAAATCACGGTGATTGAGTAGAAAATCTATATAATAAAAAGCATAACTAATCGACCATCATGAATATCAATAAAAATGTCATTCGTGTCGATCAATGCAGTGGATTAAACTCATTGCAGAACAAGCTCTGCAACTCATTTAATCCTTCTGCGTTGTTCGGCACATTTTTATTGATATTCACGATGGTCAATTAGTTATACTATAAATCAATCTTTTTATCAAAACATAAAAATCTTTATCATTTGGCAGTTAGCTGAACCAAATGAAGAATGCCACCTTATGCCGAGAGATTTACGGGAGTTCACTACTCCGTTTGAAAATAAATAGGATTTCAAATAGATGTGATTTTTTGTAAGAAAATTAAAAAAGAAGTAATTTAAGCGAAAAAAATTGATAGGTTGATGATCTCGTTTTTGAGATTTAAGTGACTGAAAACTTGGCAGGAAACAGAACTCCTCGGATTTTTCATAGGATTAACATTAGCAATGTTTGACCATGAATGATTGTGACAGAATAAATCAAATTTAATGAAATTTAAACAGAATGCTCATAAACATGTATAAAATGAAATTATGGGAAAATAAACTGCTGAGCCAAGAGCGCATGATACGCCTGTCCACTGTCAACTCGAACTTTATTGCATTGTTGGACCACAACAAAATTTTGATTGAGAAAAAAATCAAACAGAATATGTGCCTTACCAAGATGTAACCATTCAACAAATATCAAATTAATATGTAAAAAATGAATTTTCAAAAAAATATTAAATCCAAGGGCCATAACTGTCCACAAAAATCATTAAACAGGAACCAAATTTAAACTTAATCCATAATTCATAAACATACAATCATAAACTATATATCAAATCAACATATTCACACATTGTAAAGGAAAGGTGGAGAAACTGATGTTTTTCAAAAATTTATACAAAGTCCAAGGGTCATAACTCTTTACAAAATCAACCAACCAAACCAAATTTGAACTTGAACTGTATCTCAACTAGATATACTCATATACCAAATACCAAATCAATATGTCAAGCGGTTACAGAAAAAAACTCCGGAAACCTATATTTGTCAAAATTTCACTAAGTCCAAGGGCCATAACTCTGTACAAAATCAACTGACTGGAACCAAATTTGAACTTTATCTGTATCTCATCTACATACAGTCATATACCAAATATGAAATCAATATGTCAAGCGGTTACAGAAAAAAACTCCAGAAACCTATATTTTTCAAAATTTCACTAAGTCCATGGGCCATAACTCTATACAAAATAAACCGACCGGAACCAAATTTGAACTTGATCTGTATCTCACCCAGATATACTCATATACCAAATATGAAATCAATATGTCAAGTGGTTACAGAAAATAATCCGGAAACCTATATTTTTCAAAATTTCACAAGTCCAAGGGCCATAACTCTGTACAAAATCAACCGACCGGAACCAAATTCAAGCTTGATCTGTATTTCACCTAGATATAGTCATATACCAAATATCAAATCAATATGTCAAGCGGTTACAGAAAAAATCTCCGGAAACCAAAACGTTAACGGACGGACGGACAGACAGACGGAGGGTATACCATAATAAGTCCATCTTTCGACGGACGTATAAAAATTAGGGTCCATGGGCAAAAAATTATAATGCTTTTAAATGGAAAAAACCAGAGAATTACGAAAATCTGACAGAAATTCAAAAACATGAGGAGCAAACCTCCTTAATTCCAACAGATTATCTGTGGATCATGACTTTTTTAAAATCTTTTCTGAGACATAGGAAAATCTCTGGATGGTCGACTACAGGGTCAACTCTCACATATTATGAATGATAATCACATGTTTTCCTGGGCAAATTTTCAGCATTTCATTTGATCTTTTACAAAAGGATATGGAGTAAATGAACATGAGACCATAACACATATGTTAACTCCAATTGCAATAATTTTAATGAGCTGTATGGCCATTTTGGAAATTTATTCCTCATCAGCACCACAAGAACCCCAAAAAAAAGGAAATCTATAATTTCAAAAATGTTAACACTTACCATGCAGGTCCCGTCTTTTGACAGGATGAAGTCATACTTCAGTGAAACACCTCTTACAGGTCCCAAAACCTATGCAGATACGGTTTTTTGTATTTGAAACATAGAAATAACTATTTCCTACAATATCACATATCATGAAAGGACAATTTTGCCAGTCCCAGGTACATTCTGCATGGAAACGTAGGCTGCAAATTTAAAAGTGCAAAATATTCGCACATTTTGGAAGGGGTGGACTCCATATTTGGCCAACCAGAATGCAACACTTGATCCATTATACTCCAGATTGGCTTATACTGATAATACGATGTCATATCTATCACAGGATAAAAGTGTCAGTCCCTAGGGCTCATGCGTCATAGCCACTTCTGGTTTAAAAGTGCAAAATCTAAAAAAAATGTCAATTTTGAGGCCCCAAATAATATAACCTCACACACAGGCCATGATTATATCAAACTTTTCATCCTATGTAAGTAGGAATAATCCATAAGGTGCAAAATCTTCATAAAATACTTTAGATTTGAGATACGTCAACGCCAGCCATTTTGCGGGCCGAAAAAGAGGCCAAAAAGCCAAAAAAATTGCACTTTTCTCCGTGGATACCAATATCTTGGTATATGTTTTCTTTATGTTGGTTATATAAGTGTATGTTTATGAAAAAGAAAGGATATAGGGTAAATGTCAAGGAGACAACATCCCATGTCCAGGTTACCGTTAAAACGATCCAAAACAAAGCATCTAAGGGTCAACGTACAGTCTTCAACACAGTGAGGAACCTCACACCATATAGCAAGCCCTAAATGGCCCCCAAAAAGGTAAAAAAGTGAATAAATCAATGGAAACAAACCACATCCAATAACCTGAATATCAAAAAACTAAAATTTTATAAGAAGACAAGAATAAAGGGCTACGCCGAGCGCAGCATGATACGACCGCAGTATGTCGACCACTGAAATTTGAACAAGTGTAAATGAAAGTGAGTGTGGACATACTAAAGACCTTGACACAATAATTACATGGACACAATAAAGAGACTGACCCAGTAATTAGCTGGACACAAACTAGGGAAAATGAAAATTAGCCCCTATGACTCCTTATGGTTCCTCTTTGACCCCTCATAGCTCGGAAACGGTAAGAGCTACGCCAAATCCATTGAAATACTACTGAAAGCTTATATCAAGAGGAATCCAAGGAAAACATCCCATCGAAATCTGATGAAAAATACAAAATTTCAGGTAATCTGCAAATTGCAGTTTTGCCCCTTTTGAACCCTCAAAGCTCGGCAACAGTAAGAGCTACAATAAAATCTGTTGTCATACCACCAAAAGCTTATATCAAGAGGAATCCAAAGAAAAAAATCCCATCATGATCTGATGAAAAATAAAAATTTCAGGTAATCTGCAAATTTGCAGTTTTGGCCCCTTTGACACCTTATAGCTCAGAAATGGTAAGAGCTAAGCCAAACCTATTGGCATACCACTGAAAGCTTATATCAAGAGGAATCTAAAGAAAAAATCCCATTAAAATCTGATGAAAAATAAAAATTTTAGGTAATCTTCAAATTAGCAATTTGGCCCCGTTTCACCCCTCATAAGAAACAAGTTACCAAAAATCTAATAGCAGAGTGCTGTGTTAATATTTCGTAAGCAATCAATTGAAAAAAATGCATCAAAATTGGACAAAAAATTTAAAAAATAATTTTTGGGGATTCACCCCTTTTTGGCCATATTTATCTCAGGAATGGTAAATTCTACATGAAATCCGTTGGCATACCTCTGATTGTAAACTTCCTCAGGAGCACACTGAAAGAAACCCCATCAAAATCTGATTAATAACAAAGATTCTACAGACAAATATGTGAAAACATCCAATTTAACCCTTTTTGACCCCTTTTTAAAAAACGGGTGGGCCACAATGACCAAAACTAAGCCAAGTCTTCCTCTTGTACCAAAGAACATTATGTTAAAATTTCATAACAATTGATATACATGTACTGGAACTAAAGATATTGACCAAATACTAAAGTGTCTACAGACGACAACAGCACCATATCAATATACGACTGCAAAAATTTTTGCGGTCGTATAAAAAGAAAATGACCAACATATTCCTGACTACGACAGGAGCAAAAATTGTGGTGGGGTTAAACTCGTTTTCGTGGATCCAAACCCTCCCCCTATGTGTGGTGAAGGGCTAAAAAATAAATACACAAAAAGACTCACAGTAAAAATCAAACTAGAAAAAAAGTCCAACTTATCAAGACCAGTACCCTTACAATGAAGTACATAAAACATGAAGACAATACACACAGGTACTGTCCGGACAAATGCTCGCAGTTACTGACAGCTAGCTAAGGACATAATTTCCGTTGACTATGATATCAAGCCTTCTTACATATGAAACTTCAATTGAAATACTTCTAAATAGATTTCGTATAACAACATCATCAATTATGAAAGAAGAACATGATATTGTGCAATGCCAAATACTGCCAATATGAAAAATTGTTTTAATTTNCTGTTCACTGGAACCAAAGTTATGCTGTCCACAGACACAAAAATACCCAATTTTACCCCTTTTTGGCCCCTTTTTCTGAGACGGGTGGGGCCATAAACCCGAAATTAAAACCCGGGATAGCCATATATGCATTATGCCAAGAAACCACATATTGAAATTTGAAGATGATCCGTCCACTAGAAACAAAGTTATGCTGGCCACAGACGCCGACGCAGACGCCGATGCCGACGACTGCGCCATAACATAATACGCAAAATTTTTGCGGTCGTATAAAAAGACTCACAGTAAAAATCAAACTAGAAAAAAAGTCCAACTTATCAAGACCAGTACCCTTACAATGAAGTACATAAAACATGAAGACAATACACGCAGGAACTGTCCTGACAAATGCTCGCCGTTACTGACAGCTAGCTAAGGACATAATTTCCGTTGATTATGATATCAAGTCTTGTTACATATGCAACTTCAATTGAAATACTTCTAAATAGATTTCGTATAACAACATCATCAATTATGAAAGAAGAACATGATATTGTGCAATGCCAAATACTGCCAATATGAAAAATTGTTTTAATTTAGTTATGGTGTAAAGTATTTAGGAGCTGATCAATATTTTTGCAAACAAAAACCAGAACTAAAGAGTTAACAACAATGCTGTATTTATATCCCTTATGAATAAGGGCTATTCTAGTAAAAATTCCCACCAGGGGGTGGAACGCCACTTATTTTTATACCCCCCACCAAGAGAAAAACAAGATGGGAGCAGTCGTGAGCGACAGCTAATCCCCTCGCCTGTAGCAATTAAATTTCCAAATTCAGTTATTTCCAAATTCAGTTAAAGTTTCAAAATATTAATTCACTCTCCTTGAAGCATCCACTTACCTAAGATGATTGATGTAGTATCTTAGATATGAACCTTAACATATACTATATCCTGAGTCACTGAAGCGTAAAATGTAGGTCAGAGTGACCCAATTATCATCTGAAG